>ML397222.1:104544-128329 GCA_005239525.1 Nicotiana knightiana
ATATATATATATATATATATATATATATATATATATATATATATATATATATATATATATATATATATATATATATATGTTATGGAGAACACACAATGCTCACTGAAGCATAAAAAATACCCTAATATATATCGAGAAGCATACACACTGCTCAGATGATGTACAAAAGCATACACAATTCCCAACATCATGGCTCACAGTCGCATCAAACTATAACTCAACATCATGGCTCACAATTGTATCACGCCTTCGGCCTCACTCAGCCCGATACCATAAATATCACTCACAACAAGCCCTCGGCCTCACTCAGTAATCAATATCTAGAGTCTCTAGGGTTCACAACACTCATGCTAAGCATCCCTAATGAATGATACGAAATGTGACAACATATGATAATAGAGACTGAGATATGATATGTAATGGTGAATGCGACTATGATCCGGTCGGTCATTTTGAGAGTTATAGCTCCGATATCCTATCTACTGCTTTCCCCGTATCTTTTTCTACTTATGTGTCTTTCCAGGAGGTGTTGGTCGTGTTTTGGAGTATTTTGGGGTACTTAGTCCCTAAATGAAAGCGTAAGCCTTAAGATTTGGACTGTAGTCTGCACTATGTGAAGACCACTACGGAATAGAGGTCTGTCGATCCTGTTAGCTTTGTTAGGTGATTTTGGATTTAGGAGTGTGTCTGCATTGTGTTTTGGAGGTTTGTAGCTCATTTATGCTTGAAATGGCGAAATTCAAAGTTTTGGAGATTTCCACCGGTAGTGAAATTTTTTATATCAGGGTCGGATTTCGATTCAAGAAGTTGGGGTAGGTCCGTAGGGTTGAATATGACTTGTGCGCAAAATTTAGGGTCCATCGGACGTGGTTTGATAGGTTTCAACATCGGTTATGGAAATTTGAAGTTTCAAGTTCTTTAAGTTTGAATTTGGAGGGTGATTTTAGCGTTATTTGATATGGTTTGGGGGCTCGACTAATTCCGTATGGTGTTTTATAACTTGTTGGTATGTTTGTATTGAGGTCCCCGGGGCCTTGGGTGATTTTTCGGTGCTTAACAGATAGAGATTGGATTTTATGTTATTGCTGAAGTCTTCAGACTTCTGGGGTTTCGCACCTGCGGTGGGGAGGCCGTAGGTGCGGGACTGCACGTACAGAAGATTAAGCGCAGAAGCGAATTTGGAAGGATTGGTCAAGGGTCACAGGTGCGAGGTGAGTTCCGCATCTGCGATGCCCGCAGATGCGCTAGAGAGATCGCAGGAGAGGTGGAGGATCGCATAAGGGGACATGGTTCTGCATGTGAGACCTTTTGATCGCAGAAGCGGACGCTGAGTTTTAAGTGAAATCCGCACGTGCGATGGATATTCTGCAGATGCAGGACCTTAGATGCGGTGGATCCCGGGCAGAAGCGAGATCACTAGCAGAAAAAGGGCCAAATCGAGGGTTTTATCCCATTTTCAGTTTTTGGACTTTGAGAGCTCGGATCAAGGAGTTAATTCAAGGATTTTTTAGAGAGAACTTTCTTGTAATGATTCCTAACTCGTTTTTGGTTGTATTCCATTAATCTATAGTTGATTTCTTCATTAAATTAAGGAAATTAGGTGAGAAATTTTGGGAAGAAGGGTGGAATTTCTTCAACTAAGTTTTTGAGATTTGATTGGGATTTTTGATATCGTATTTAGATAACCTTGGTACAAGTGAACTCGTGAGTGAATGGATGTTTATATTTTGTGAATTTTACCCGATTTTGAGATGTGGGCCCGGGGAGATTTTTTAGGGCGATTTTTTAATTTCTTACTTTAGCTTTGATTTCATTAGCTAGAATAGTTCCTTGTAGTTATATTTATGATATGTAATTGATTTTGGCTAGATCTGGGCTATTTGGAGTCGGATATTCGTGGAAAGAGCATTGTTACATATTGATTGAGCTTGGTTCGAGGTAAGTGTCTTGCCTAACCTTGTGTGGGAAAAATCTCCTTAGGACTTGGTACTGTTTTGATATGTGAGCGTCGTGTATGTGAGGTGACGAGTACGTACACGGGCTAATTTTTGTAAAACCCCGATTTTTTTTCTAAGTAATAACCTCTTTCCTACTTATTTGAGTCATATCAGCATGTGTTGTATCCTGTTAGATTATAATAGTATGTCTTCATGCCTTCATTTCATATCTGAGCTTCGTGCAACATGTTTACCGAATTTCCTGTTGTTCCTTGACTTATAGTTAGTCTAAATTGTAGGATTTCGGGTAGTAGTTGTTAAATTCTATTGTTTGAGCTGCGTATTTACTTTTGGGACTACGGAACGGTATTCTAGGAGATACCCCTGCATATTTAGTTGGGACTACAGAACGGTATTCCAGGAGATCCCCATGTCTTGCATATTTACTTTGGGACTACGGAACGGTATTCCGGGAGATCCCCCTGCACATTTACGTTTGGGACTACGAGACGGTATCTCGGGAGATCCCCTGTTGTTATCTCTGTGTACTAAAATGTTACCTTTCTATGATTTCATTCTTGTTAAATTTCGATCTTTATTATATTGCGATATTATATATATACCTGTGGGGACCAGACTTGACCTCATCACTACTCGACCGAGGTTAGTCTTGGCACTTACTTGGTACTATTGTGGTGTACTCATGCCCTTCCCTGTAAATGTTTTTCGTGTGCAGATCTAGGTTCCTCATACCAACCTCGTTCTTCGTTGCAATCACTGTTGTTCCGGAGACTTCAAGCTACATCTGCCCGCGCCCGCAGATCCTCGTATTCCCCCTCTATCCCCTTATGTTAATTCATTTCTTATTTCTATAGACACTGATGTATAGAATAGTTAGAATTTCGTAGAAGCTTGTGACTTACGGTGTTCCGGGTCTTGGGATTGTGATGTACATTTTGAGAGTTGGTTATTGTATATGCGGAGAGGCATCTCAATTGCTTATTTAAAATATCTGTTGATGTTAATTGTTTATTTTCAATTTTTTCATTTCATTTTCGCAAAGTGTTAGGCTTACATAGTCGTAGAGACTAGGTGCTGTCACGACAATTCATGGAGGGAGTTTTTGGGTCGTGACAAGTTGGTATCAGAACTCTAGGTTCATAGGTGTCGTGAGTCGCAAGCCAGTTTACTAGAGTCTCGCAGATCGGTACGGAGACGTCTGTACTCATCTTCAAGAGGCTATGGAAATGACAATCATACTTCTTTTCATTCTTTGTCGTGCGAGTTATTGGCATCAAATTCTAAAATTCTCTATTCTATTCTTTCTCAAAGATGGTGAAGACCCGTACGGGGAGATATGATGATGACCAGGCACCCGCCTCCCTGCTAGAGCCGCCAGAGGCCGTGGCCGCAGTAGAGGACAACCACGCGATGCATCTAGATCACCCGCACGAGCTGCGATAGAGGATCCCCCAACGGCTCCAGGTGGAGGGCATGCACTAGAGGTTCCTATTGTCGCACTAGACCTCCAGGAGACTCTAGCCCAATTCATGAGCATGTTCAGCACCTTAGATCAGGTTGGATTGATCCAACTTGCTCCCGCCACATCTCAGGTGGGGGGAGGGGCACATACTCCCGCATCATGTACTCCTGAGTAGAGGGTCCATGTTGATCAGGACCGAGAGTTGATTCCTATGCAGATGGTAGCTCCGGTTCAGCATGAGACCAAGACAACCACTTCTGAGGCGAAGCAACTCAGACTTGAGAGGTACAAGGAGTACCACCCACCTACCTTCAGCGGATTGGCTACAGATGATAGTTTTCTGGAGGAGTGTCATCGTATTCTCCGTACTATGGGCATAGCGGAGATGAGTGGGGGTTTTTTTTACCACTTTCCAGGTTAGAGGAGCAACCTATCAGTGGTGGTGTGCTTATGAGTTGAGTAGTCCGAACAAGGCAGCCTCACTTACATGGACTCAGTTCTTGGATATGTTTTTGAGATAGTATGTCCCTCAGAGCCTCATAGATGCATGGAACATGGAGTATGAGCAGTTGCGCTAGGTATATATGACTGTGTTAATGTATGCAGTCAGGTGATTTGGCCCGACATGCACCGGCCTTGGTTGTCACACTCCGGGAGAGGGTTCGTCATTTCATTGAGGGGCTCCACCCCAACATCCAGATCAGTATGGCTAGGGAGTTGGATATGGATATCTCTTATCAGCAGGTTGTTAGTATTGCTAGGAGATTGGAGGGCATGCTAGCCCGAGGCAGGGACGAGAGAGAGGCCAAGAGGTCTCGACAGACTGGTTCTTATTCTTGAGCTCGTGCCCCAGCAGCTCGCCATTGTAAGGATTATGTGAGTCACCCCGTTCATTCAACTATTCTAGCCATCAGTGGTGTTCCATCCTCTTCTAGGCCCCAGGATCCTTATTATGCACCGCCATTATCTAGTGTGCCTCCTGCTCGGGGTGCTATTAGCGGCCAGTCTAGCAGATCTGGCGCGAGTCAGTCACAGTAGACACGCCCTCCGGGTGGTTGTTTTGAGTGTGGCGACACTCTCCATATGGTGAGGGATTGCCCCATAATTAGTAGGGGTGCACCTCCACAGACTTCTCAGCCACCACGTGCTCCACTAAGTCCTCAGGCTATGATTCCAACACCATCTACCGCCCCACCTGCTCCACCAGCTCGAGGTGGAGGTCGGGGAGGTTGAGGTCGCCCTAGAGGGGGAGGCCAGGCCAGGTATTATGCTCTTCCGGCTCGTACAGAAGCAGTTGCTTCTGACTCTATCATTACAGGTATTGTTCCAGTCAGTCATCGAGATGCGTCGGTATTATTTAACCCAGGCTCTACAGATTCATATGTGTCTTCTTATTTTGCCCCACATTTGGGCGTATCTCCGGACTCTTTGAGTTCTCGTATTTATGTGTCTACTCCTGTGGGTGATTCTCTTTTTATGGACCACGTGTATCAGTCGTGTTTGATTGCTCTTAGTGGTTTTGAGACCAGAGACGATTTATTATTACTCAGCATGGTAGATTTTGATGTCATCTTAGTCATAGACAGGTTTTCGCCCCATTATGCTATTCTTGATTGTCACACTAAGATCGTGACGCTGGTTATGCCAGGCATTGACAGGCTTACTACGATTAGAGTGTAGGGGTACCTTAAAGTATACTCCTCGCAGAGTTATTTCATTTCTTAAGGCTCAACGAATGGTTGAAAAGGGGTGTGACGCGTATTTAGCTTATGTGACAAATATCAGTATCGATACCCCTACAGTTAAGTCAGTTCCAGTAGTGAGGGACTCCGTAGATGTGTTTCTAGCTTGATAAGGGCTTCATTCGACCCAGTGTGTCACCTTGGGGTGCTCCGATCTTGTTTGTGAAGAAAAAGCATGGTTCTATGCGTATGTATATTGATTATCGCCAGCTAAACAAAGTTACAGTGAAGAACAGGTATCCATTGCCTTGATTAATGACTTATTTGATCAGTTAAAGGGTGCCAGGGTGTTTTCCAAGATTGACTTATGTTCAGGCTATCGTCAGTTGAAGATTCGAGAGCCAGATATCCCGAAGAATGCTTTCAGGACCCGATATGGTCACTATGAGTTTCTTGTTATGTGTTTTGGGCTGACCAATGCCCCAGCATATTTTTTGCATTTGATGCATAGCGTGTTCCGGCCTTATGTTCACTCCTTCGTCATTATATTTATTCACAACATTCTGGTGTACTCCCGGACTCGGGAGGATCATGAGCAGCACCTGAGGACTGTGCTTCAGAATTTGAGAGAAAAGAAGTTGTATGAAAAATTTTCTAAGTGTGAGTTTTGGCTAGACTCAGTCGTATTCTTGGTTCATGTAGTATCGTGATGGGATAAAGGTAGATCTGAAGAAGGTGGAAGCCGTGTAGAGTTGTCCTAGACCGTCATCAGCTACGGAGATTCGTAGTTTTCTTGGTTTGGTGAGGTATTACCGTCATTTTGTAGAGGGATTCTCATCTATTACAGCACCAATGACCAGGCTGGCCCAGAGGGTGCTCCGTTCAGGTGGACAGAGGAGTGTGAGGAGAGCTATCAAAAGCTCAAGATGGCTTTGACTATAGCCCCAATATTGGTATTGCCTACAGCTTCAGGGTCTTACACTGTATATTATGATGTGTCGCAGATTGATCTTGGCGTTATGTTAATGCATGACGATAGGGTGATTGCCTATGCATCTAGGCAACTGAAGGTGCATGAGAAGAATTATCCTGTCCAAGACCTTGAGTTAGCAGTTATTGTTCATGCCCTGAAGATTTGGTGGCACTATTTGTACAGTGTCTCTTATGAGATTTACACCGATCATCGGGGTTTGCAACATCTATTCAAGCAAAAGGATCTTAATTTGCGTCAGCGGAGGTGGTTGGAGCTACTTAAGGACTATGATATCACCATTTTGTACCACCTAGGGAAGGCCAATGTGGTGGCCGATGCTTTGAGTTGCTTTGGGGAGTTTAGCATATCTTCCAGCAGCAGAGAGACCCTTAGCATTGGATGTTTAGGCCTTAGCCAGCCAGTTTGTGAGATTGGATATTTTCTAAGCCGAGAGTGTTGGCTTGTGTGGTCTCTCAGTATTATCTTTATGATTGTATTAGGGTGCGTCAGTATGATGGCCCCCATCTAATTGCCCTCAAGGACACGGTCCAGCACGGTGATGCTAAGGAGGTCACTATCGGGGATGATAGCACATTGAGGATGCAGGCCAGGCTATGTGTGCCTAATGTAGATTGTTTGCGTGAGTTGATTCTTCAGGAGGTTCATAGCTCGCGGTACTCTATTCATCCGGGTTTCGCAATAATGTATCAGGACTTGAGGTAGCATTACTAGTGGAGGAGGATGATGAAGGACATAGTGGAGTATGTGGCTCCGCGCATAAATAGCTAGCAGGTGAAGTTTGAGCATCAGCGACCGGGTGGGTTGTGTCAGAAGTTAGAGATTCCGGAGTGGAAGTAGGAGCGAATCACTATGGATTTTGTTGTTGGACTCCTGTGGACTCAGCGGAGGTTTGATGCGGTTTGGGTGATTGTGGATAGGCTGACCAAGTCACCTCATTTCATTCGCGTGATGACTACATATTCTTCCGAGCATCTGGCTCGAATCTACATCCGCGAGATCGTCATGTTTCATGGTATACCGGTATCAATAATCTTTGACCGGGGTACGCATTTTACATCACAGTTCTGGAGGGCCGTACAACATGATTTGGGTACTCGGATGGAGCTGAGCATAACATTTCACCCTCAAATGGATGGACAGTCCGAGCGCACTATTCAAATATTAGAGGATATGCGATGTGCGTGTGTGATGGAGTTTGGAGGGTCAGAGGATCAGTTCTTACCACTTGCGGAGTTTTCCTACAACAACAGTTATATATCGAGCATCCAGATGGAACCATCCGAGGCTCTGTATAGTAGGCGGTGTCGGTCCCTAGTGGGTTGGTTCGAGCCGGGCGAGGCCCATTATTGGGTACAGACTTGGTCCAGGATGCCATGGAAAAGGTGAAGGTGATTAAGGATCGACTTCGCACAGCCCAATCAAGACAAAAGAGTTATGCGGACCGAAAGGTTCTTGATTTAGTGTTCATGGTTAGAGAGCGGGTCTTGCTCTGGATATCGTCTATGAAGGGCACGATGCGATCCGGGAAGAAGGGAAAGCTGATGCCAAGGTAAGTTGGTCCTTTTGAGGTGTTGCGACGTGTTAGGGAGGTTTCTTATGGGATTTCCTTACCTCCTAGCCTAGCATGAGTTCATCCTATATTCCACGTTTCTATGCTCCGGAAGTATTACGGTGATCTGGCTCATGTATTGGATTTTAGCTTAGTCCGGTTGGACAAGGATCTATCTTATGTTGAGGAGCCAGCGGCTATTTTGGACAGGCATATCAGAAAACTAAGGTCAAAGAACATTTCTTTCATGAAGGTGCAGTGGAGGGATCATCCAGTCCAGGAGGCGACTTGGGAGACCGAGCAGGATATGCGCAGCCGGCCGAATAATTGTTTTAAAAGGGGAGGATATAACGACCCGGCAGGTCGATTTGAGAGTTATAGCCCCGATTCTCTGTCTACTACTTTCCTCGTGTCTTTTTGTGGTTATGTGTCTTGCTGGGACGTGTTGGTTGTGGTTTCAGAGTGTTTTGGACTACTTAGTCCCTAAACGGAAGCGTAAGCCTTAAGATTTGGACCGAAGTCAGAATTGTATGAAGACGACTCCGGAATGGAGTTCTGTCGGTTCTGTTAGCTCCGTTAGGTTATTTTGGACTTAGGGGCATGTACGGATTGTGTTTTGGAGGTCTGTAGCTCATTTAAGCTTGAAATGGAGAAAGTCGAAGTTTAAGAGATTTTGATCGGTAGTGATATTTTTTATATCAGGGTCGGATTCCGATTCAAAAAGTTGGAGTAGGTCTGTAGGGTTGAATATGACTTGTGTGCAAAATTTGGGGTCAATCAGACTTGGTTTGATAGGTTTCGACATCGGTTGTGGAAATTTGAAGTTTCAAATTCTTGAAGTTTGAATTGGAGGGTGATTCGTGATTTTAGAAATTGATGTAGTTTGGGGGCTCGACTAAGTTTGTATGGTGTTTTAGGAATTATTGGTATGTTGGTTGAGGTTCCCGGGGCCTCGGGTGATTTTTGGGTGCTTAACGGATCGAGATTGGATTTTATGTTATTTCAGAAGTCTTCAGACTTCTGGTGTTTTCACACCTGCGGTGGGGAGGCTGTAGGTACGGGACCGCACGTACGGAATATTAGGCGCAAAAGCGGATTTGGAAGGAGTGTTCAGGGGTCGCATGTGTGAGGTGAGTTCCGATCGCATGAGTGATGAAGGATTGCAGAAGTGGACATGGGTCCGCAAGTGAGACCTTTTGATAATAGAAGTAGATGCTGAGTTTTAAGTGAAATCCGCACCTACGATGGAAATTCCATAGGTGCGGGACCGAAGATGTAGTGGAGCCCTCGCATAAGCGAGATCATTGGCATAGAAAGGGCCAAATCGAGCGTTTTATACCATTTTTAATTTTGGGACATTGAGAGCTCAGATTAAGGCGATAATTCAAGAATTTTTCAGAGAGAACTTTGGGGTAATGATTCATAGCTCGTTTTATGTTGTATTCCATTAATCTATAGTTGATTTCTTCATTAAATTAAGGAAATTGGATGAGAAATTTTGGGAAGAAGGGTGGAAATTCTTCAACTATGTTTTTGAGATTTGATTGGGATTTTGATATCGGATTTGGTTTTAATTTTGGTACGAGTGAATTCGTGAATGAATGGGTGTTCATATTTTGTGACTTTTACCCAATTCCGAGACGTGGGCCCGAGGATACTTTTTAGGGCGATTTTCCTATTTATTTCATTAGCTTTGATTTCATTAGCTAGATTAGTTCCTTGTAGTTATATTTATAATATGTAATTGATTTTGGCCAGATTTGAGCCATTCGGAGTTAGATATTCGTTGAAAGAGCATTGTTACAGATTGATTGAGCTTGGTTCGAGGTAAGTGGCTTGCCTAACCTTGTGTGTGGGTACTCCCCTTAGGACTTGGTACTATTTTGATATGTCAGCGTCGTGTACGTGAGGTGAGGAGTACGTACACAGGCTAGTTGTTGTAAAACCCGATTTTCTGCTAAGTAATAACCCGTTACCTTCTTATTTGAGTCTCATCAGCATGTGTAGTATCATGTTTGATTAGAATAGTATGTCTTCTTGCCTTAATTGCTTATCTGAACTCCATGCAACATTTCCATGCTTATTTGTACTTAGTCTAAATTGTAGGATTTCGTGTTTTAGCTGTTAAATTCTATTGTTTGAGCTGTGTATTTACGTTTGGGACTACGGAATGGTATTCCGAAAGACCCCCTGCATATTTACTTGGGACTACGGAACAGTATTACGGGAGATCCCCTTTCTTGCATATTTACTTTGGGACTACAGAACGGTATTCCGGGAGATCCCCTGCACATTTACGTTTGGGACGACAAGATGGTATCTCGGGAGATCCCCTGTTGTTATCTCTCTGTACTGAGCTGTTACCTTTTTATGATTTCATTCTTGTTAAATTTCGGTCTTTATTTTATTGCGATATTTCACTCTGCCTTATTTTTATTATATATATATATACTAGTAGGGCCCTGACCTGACCTCGACACCACTCGACCGAGGTTAGGCTTGGCACTTACTGGGTACTGTTGTGGTATACTCATGTCCTTCCCTGCACATGTTTTTGGGGTGCAGATCCAGGTTCCTCCTACCAGCCTCGTTCTTAGTTGTAGTTACCGTTGTTCCGGAGACTTCAAGGTATATCTGCCCACGCCCGCAAATCCTCGGAGTCCCCCTCTATCCCTATGTTATTTCTTCTCTTATTTCTATAGACACTAATGTATAGAATAGTTAGAACTTCGTAGAAGCTTGTGACGTACGGTGTCTCAATTGCTTATTTAAAATATATGTTGATGTTAGTTGTTAATTTTCATGTTTTTCATTTCATTTTCGCAAAGTGTTAGGCTTACCTAGTCGTACAGACTAGGTGCCATCACGATATTTCACGGAAGGAGAATTTAGGTCTTGACAGACTGAGTACATAACTGCAATTAAGCAAATAACTCAATGGAAAAAAACGACCATTGTGGGTCCCAATAATATCAGCATATAGCCTAAATATGATTTCTAGCATAAATTACAGCTCAAGTGTTGTAACACATAACACGTAATTTGGGGTTTTAGACCCTCAACACCAAGTTTATAAGTTTTAATTACCTCGTCGAGCAAGCCAAGTGATACTCCAAAAATGCTATCCATCGTGTACCGACCTCTGAACGGCTCGTAACTAGCCAAAAGCAACTAAAATACATCAAATAATGCCTAAGGAAACAATTCCAAATGATAAAGGTCGAATCTCTAATCAAAAGCCTAAAGTCAACCAAAAGTCAAATTCGGGCCCCAAATTGCAATTTGCTCTTCGCTAACGCGACCAAATGTTCGAGATCGTGATGCACACCCCTGTAGCCAAAACTCAGCAACTGAAAAGGACTAAAAATTATCTGAAACCACCCCGAAACTCACCTGAGCCCTCGAAACTCCACGCCAAACATCCACACAAGTCTAGAAACACCATGCAAACTTGCTTACACGATCAAATCACCAAAATAACACTTGAAACCATGAATTGGACATCAGCACGCATGAAATTTGAAGGGGGATTTCAATAACTTCTAGAATTACAACCAAGCATCTGAATGCTATCAAACAAACTCCGGACGACCCTGGATTTTGAAGGAAAGTTCCAAATCATAACGCAGACCTACTCGATGTTTCAAATCTCACTTAACAACATCAAAACCAAAAATTGCACTTCAGATCGACTTAATGACGTTATTGAGTTTCAAAATTCCAAACTAACGGCGAACAAGCCTAAACACCTCGGATTGATCTCAAATTTGGCACACAAGCCATAAATGACTTAACATACCTACTATAATATTATATATTGCATTTTTCGTATGTTAAAGTTTCGTCTTCAGTTAACTGACGTAAACTCAGGGATGAGATTATCTTGAGGTTAGCATATTTATGCTATTTATAACAAGCAATAAGTAAGTTCCATGAAGGATAAAGGGCACACAAATTAAAGAAAATGAGTTTCGTTGAAGGTTGTCGATTTTGGATAAACTACGGGCCGAGCGATAATCCCCGATATTTATGGACTAGTACCATACGATGTACCATATGACTATGTTAGTATAAGTAGAATTTTAAGTAATTTGAAATAATATTTAATTATGCGGGTAATTAATTAATTACCGGGTAATAGGACATTACCTAATTAACTAATTAATGGATAAAGATTAAATTTCCCGCCCCATCCCCACGTGGCAGCAGACCACTTCATAAAGAAATGCCTCTTAGTCACTCTTGATAGGTGGAAAAAGGAAGTGTTAGCCAAATCACTTCAATTTGAAATATCGTTCAAAGCCAAAAACCATACTACAATCAATCCTAAACCTAAGAGTCATTTTCCTTGCATTCAAACTAAGACTTCTCTATCAGAATAAAACGTTAGTTATTTTCCATGCATTCAAACCAAGACTTCACAAGCAGAAGAAAACATTAGCCATTTTCCTTGCATTCAATTACATTCCAAGAATTTCCAAAACAAGACTTTAATCAAGGTTGAAGAACGTGAACATTTTGATAACTCTTCAATTTTCCCTCTCAAAAGACACTCCAAATCAGATTTTAAACATTAAGTAACGTGGTTTAGGGCTGTAGCAACGTAAATCTTCAACAGTCCAACATAAAATTTTGCGACTCTAAAGGAGTACGATGTAACTTTTTTCAAGAACATCATACGGATTTTTCTCCACTCCAGGTATGTTAAAGCTAAGCTTTTCCTTCATCTTGCATAATCTCGTCATTACACAAGTTTGATAATGAGTCATAAAGAAAAATTCATATCCCGAAATTTATATATATTTTGCTAGTTTCGCAAGTTACAATATTTTCTTTATCGGAACTTCATATTCAAATGAGGTTTTACTTCTTCCAGTCAAGAGAGCAGAGAGTCTATATATATATAGTATCACAGTATTTTCATTACCATCGAGCTATAATTGATGGTCAGGCGCCTATTGGGAAACCTCCGCTCAGATGGTAAGTTATATACCAAACCTACTGTGGCTGAGTGCCTATAAGCGAGCCCAGTTGGCCGAGATACAGAGCCTAGTATGGCCGAATGCCTATGAGCGAGCCTACGACGACGGAGCAGTTATTGGTATATACCGAGCCTTATAGGCCGGGCAACTATTTTAGTTATTATATTGAGAGAATTGAGTGAGTAACAGCATGTAAGCATATGTTCAGATTATCAGTTCAGTTTCAGTTTTCTGTATACTGTCGTACATACTCGGTACATTATTTCGTACTGACGTCCCTTTCTAGGGGCGCTGCATTTCATGCATGCTGGTTTAGACAGACAGACGAGTAGACCTTCTCAGTAGGTGTTCGAGTTCAGCTTTATCAGTAAGCTCCCCGTCCTTCGGAGTTGCCAGGTCTAGAAGTTTTGTGTACATCTTGTGTATATATGTAGATAGGTTATGGGTAGGTCGGGGCCCTATTCCAATCACAATATATCTATCAGTAGAGGCTTGTAGACATATCATGTCAGTTAGTGCAGTATGTTGGGCTTGTAGGCCCTGTACGTATATTTTATTGGCTTGTCAATAGTAGTAGTTATGACGGTCTTGCCGGCCTAGCTTTATGTTGACATTTAGTCAGCTTTAGTCTCTATTCAGCTTTATATTTTACTTCGCAAATTGTCTTTTTATGTGGACCCTGGACAAAGTATGACATTATATGTCTAGAGTTTCCGAGCCGCAAGTTGGTATGCAAGGATAGGTAAGGCACCAGGTGTCGG
Organism: Nicotiana knightiana; assembly: GCA_005239525.1. Classification (NCBI taxonomy): domain Eukaryota; kingdom Viridiplantae; phylum Streptophyta; class Magnoliopsida; order Solanales; family Solanaceae; genus Nicotiana; species Nicotiana knightiana. Next base: position 117,933 of record ML397222.1, read on the forward strand.
TCTCGTCCCCAGGCTCGGGGCGTGACATATAACTTTTGGAATCGAAATCCGACCCCGATATCAATAAAATCAAACCTCGGTCAAACATATAAACATTTCCAAACATTCAAATTTTCGACTTTCGCCAATTAGTGCTAAACCTTCTAGAATTATCAAAATGCAAATTTGGCATACACCCGAGTCCAAAAACAACATCCAGACCTAACGAAATAATCAAAACTCCGATCAGAAGTTGAATACTAAAAAGTCAAATTTGGTCAACTCTTCCAACTTAAATCTTCAACTATGAAATTCATTATTCCAAACTAATTCCGAAAACACCTGAAAACCAATGCGGACAATTCACACACGTCATAATACATCATATGAAATTACTCAAGACTTCAAATAGTTGAACGGAATGCATGCTCAAAACAACAGGTCAGATCATTACACTACACCCTGCACTTCGTTTGCAAATCCAGATGTTTCTGGCCATGGTGGGTGTTGATTATCCGCGCAGTTTGATCCTTCGGAGACTTCAAGGTAGCTGCTCGGCATTCGCAGACCTTGACCCTCCTTCCCTATCTTTCAACTTTATGTATTTAGTTTCACTTTTTCATAGACTATATTTTTCGCACTTGTGTTGTATAGACGATCGTGTACTTAATGACACCCTGGGTTTGGGGATTTTTGTATTGAGTTTTGATTTTCCATCCTGTTTTTAGAGAGCTTTAATTATTTAAATTGTTTTAGTCCCTTTTCCTTTAATGTGTGGGAAATATTTTGATATTTCGGCTTGCCTAATACCACGTTAGGTGCCATCGCGATAGGTTAGGTTTTGGCTCGTGACAAAAAGATACATTAATTAGCCAACCGGACAAATTAACACACATCATGGGTGCCTAAAATAACAAGAATATTGCCAAAAATATCAACAAAATTAAGAAGAAATAAATAAAATAAAATAAAATAAAGAAATTTGTTGGGACTGACTCGAAAGAAACAAGAATAATTAGAGAACGAAACGACTTTATTAAATCATGAAATTACGAGTACAGCGGCAAAGAAATGATGAATAACATAATTAGTAGAAATGAAAAACCACTGCTTTATTTTTCTTTCCCTATATATTTTCTATTTTTCCATCCTCTGGTCCATCTTCAAGGCTTCAAATTCTTCAATATCTCGAGTTTCTCTGAGAAAGTCATAGAGAATAACGTATTATAAAATGGAAGAATAATCAACAACTATATGTTTGAATTATAGAAAAAAAAATGTGAAGGATTGAAGAAAGGACTGTACAAGTAATAAAAACTGAGTTTTATTAAGACGTTCTATGCGTGAAAGTAAAAAAAATACATTTATACAATCATGCATTTATAAGGTAATTAGTTTTTTTTTTTATGATAAACATTAATGTGATACCATGGTAAAAATCAGTTTTAGTTTTATATACGAATAATATAAAAGGTAAATTTATACAATCGTGATATTTATATGATAATTACTATTTATAAATTTATCTGATAAACATTAATATCATAATCTAAATAAAATGGTAACTCAACATGTTATATCGGTTGATTTACTATAACAATAGCGTAAAAATTCTTCTAACATTACATATGACTTATTTTTTTTAAATCATAACCAACATGCTACTTTTATTATATATATATATATGTCCTTGGAAATTGATTTATTGTGAAGGAATTTTCATCGACTCTATTTCACCAATCAAGCCAACTTCGACGAAAATAGTTTAAAAATAAAATGGAAGATATATCTAAATTATTTGTCGATAGTCCAACAATATATTTAGATTTTTTTTTTTTTTTTTTTNCACATGTGTTGAAGCAAGCTGTGTATTCAGCATTAGTCTTTAGAACGGATTCTTTAAACATTTCTGCATTAATTTTTTCTTGTTCATGAGCCTTGGAAACATGCACAGATGATGATAACATAACCATGCACACAAGAAACACTGCAACAAGCTTCTTTGATGATTCCATTTTTTTTAATTTTTTTTGGCGTTTCGCTACTCGCTTTTTGCTTGATATTACTTTTTTTTTTAAATGTGCTTGTTGCTTTGTGTTTTTTTTGGGACGATTTGGTTATGCTATTGATTATGCTATTTATAGGTGTTTTATGAAACTTTTTGTTGGAGATTTCCTTAAAAGTTGGATGATTTCTTGTTTTGTAGGATTTTTCTTGGTTATGCTTGAATATGAAGCCATGAGATCCGTTCTTCCACATACTTTCTCTTTGGTAGAAATCAAGAAATGACTTTTCACCTCTAAAAAACGTAATCGAAGCACATAATTTTATTATTACCAACACTATGTGGCTCTTTCTAACGTCTTCACTTTAAAACTTGACTCTAGTGCGTTCCACGCTATGACTCACTTTTTGTTCCAACTCAAAACTCAAGGTGTCTATCAATCCTTTGCAAATCATATGCCTTCACCAACAAACCACAGAGAAAATATTCCACACACTCAAATATAAGTTCCAGTATATTTTAAGGACTCTCAAATCGAAAGAATTCGCTCACTCTCACAAATAAACTCTTATGCCACCCAAAGCTCGTTCATATGCTTTCCTGTAGTGTAAGTCTCTACTAATTTAAGCTCGCAAAGTCTAAAATCAAGTATGACTTTATAGTTTGTAATGTAGGCTAAGGAAACATGTAGGATATATTTGAGAAAGTAGTGACTAACCCTCCTAAGTAATTTAATATACTACACTCCACTTCTAAGCACCTTCTTGTCATGACCACTTTAATGTCATGCCATGAAACCATACAAATTTAGGCCCTTCTTCATTAATCACATCAACATATTGATACTTAGTAGCCCAGACACATATATGGGATGTGCTATTTATTTTTTTCTCTTTTTTGTTTTTCTCTTTTTTACTTTTTTCGCTCTCCTTAATTTGGTATTTTCGGCTAGTATCTTTTGTTGTTTATACAAACGTGCACCTTTTGTGCTTTTCTATGGTTCCACTCTGAAATTATCCAATCTCATTCTTTACTCTTCAAGCTACTTATGTTCTTTCGGAGGTAAAGGTTCGAAAAGATTTGATTAAGAACAAAGGGGATGCGACTTGTAATGTGGCTTCCAAAGAAAATGTCTACACTCTCAAAAGGGTTGACTACGATATTATTAGCACTAGTAGGTAAATAGGCTAAATGGTCAATCAAAGAAAACCTATATCAATTCCCAAACTTACAAGACTTAATCATTTCGCTTCGACTCACAAACGGAGCCTGTTCTAAACTAACAAAGATGGAACAAAGTACACTAAAATCTTACCTCACACAATGTACACGACTTACTTAGGACGGCTCATACTCATTTCTCAAGTTAAAGAAACTAGCACAGTCATCATAAAACTTAAGCACACGAAAATTAATCACAAAAGTCAAAAGATGAGGCTTGGCGTCAAAAGAAAGGCACACATACTTTCAAGCATGTAATTACAAAGGCCATGAAGAAATTACTTAATTCAAATACTCTAGACCTAAGCTCTGATATAAAACATGTCAAAATGCATAGATACTTATGTTCTCCCCGATCCATTATCAGTTCAAAAGAAAAAAAAAGTTATTTTTTTGTATTTTTCTGTAGACTTTAAGCCCTCAAGAAAACTTCCAAGGAATTCAATCATTGCGAAAAGTTCACATCATTTTGAAAAATCAACCTACAAGAAAAAAAAACTACTAACCGGTTCAAAGAGTCATCCCTTAGAAAAGAACTGTGGCCATAAGAAAAATCAAGAGGGATTATTTCTACCATTTTTTTATTTTTAACACACATAAAATAACTCTACTAAAATAGCATAGCAATACCCAAACAGTCTCTTCACCCCACACTTAAAATTGTGTATTGTCCCCAAAGCACACCCATAAATACAAGAAGGTAAAAGATACTCCCCAGTAAGCCAACGGTCAAAGCGTTAGCAGCTCATGGGATACTCAGACTTCTCCCAGAATTTAATCTTTATACGGGTACCCCACACTTAGTTCTAACCATCTCACTTGCTTCATTTATCCAAGTGTGGTTCCACCACAATAAGCACAAGTAAGATCAATAGTAGAATTACCAATATCGAAACTCTCATAATTCTAAAATATCATGTTTCTCAAATCAACAAGTAAAATTAAAAAAAAAAAGAATATATATATATATATATGTCACATCCAAAACTACCCCTAGTTTGACTGACACCCTGCTGACGCCACATGCTAGGAGAACCCATTTCTCGTACATTTAACCATTTACACAAACAATAAGCGTAGGTAAACAATAACCATTTACACAATGCTCACTGAAGCATACACAATATCCCTCTCTCTCTCTCTCTCTCTATATATATATATATATATATATATGTCGAGAAGCATACACATTGCTCGGATGATGTACAAAGGCATACATAATGCCCCAACATCATGCCTTACAGCCATATCAAACTCAACACTATGACTCACAACCATGTAGAACTATCAAACTCAACATCACGTCTCACAATTGTATCATGCACTTGGCCTCACTCAGCTCGATCCCCTAAATATCACTCACAATAGGCCTTCAGTCTCACTTAGTAATCAATCTCTGCAGTCCCTCGGGCTCACACCACTCATGCTAATCATCCCTAATCATTGATACGAGATGTGACAACATAAGATAACAGAGACTGAGATATGATATGTAATGGTGAATGCAACTGAGTACATAACGGCAATTAAGCAAATAACTCAATAGCAAAGAACGACCACTGGGGTCCCAATAGTACCAACATATATCATAAATGTGATTAGCATAAATTACAGCTCAAGTGTTGTAACACATAGAGTAAAGTAAAAATGTTCAGATAAGTAGCTACATAGTTCCATCGAATCGACTAAATCATAATTCACACGGTTGTAATGACCTGACCAGTTGTTTTGAGTATTTGTACTTTTCTCGGTAGTTTTCGGGCATAAGTAGCTCCGTATGATGTATTATGACTTATGTGAATCATCGGTTTTGGTTTTCAGGTAATTCGGAATCAGGTTGGAAGAATGAGTTTCATTGTTGAAGCTTTAAGTTGAAAAAGTTGACCAAGTTTGACTTTGTATGAATTTGACCCCTCATCGGAGTTTTTATGGTTCCATTAGGTCCGGATGGTGATTTTGGACTCGGGCGTATGCTCGGATTTGCATTTGGATGTTTCTAGAACGTTTTGGCACAAGTTGGAAAAAATTAAAAATTTGAAGGTTTGGAAAGTTCATAAGTTCAACCGGAAGTTGACTTTGAGGATATCAGACTCGGATTGTGGTTCTGGGAATTGGAATAGTTACTTCATGTAATTTGGGACTTGTGTGAAAATTTTGGGTTCATTCCGGGATTATTTGATATGTTTTGGCGCGAATTTTGGAAATTGGAAGTTCAAAGTTCATAGATTTCGATAGAGGTGTGTTTCGTCATTTTGATATTTTTATGGGTGTTTTAAGGCCTCGAGTAGGTTCATGTTCTGTTATGAGACTTGTTGGTATGTTTGGACGGAGTTCCGATGGGCTCGGGCGTGTTTCAGATTGATTTCGGATCATTTTTCCCCATTTTGGCACTGTTATGTTTTGCTGTTTCCTGGTGTTTCAGTTCTTCATCCCGTTCGCGTTGCTAGTGTCGAGAATGCGTAGTGTATATTGATGGCAGTACCTTTTCTTATTCACGTTCGTGAAGCATGGTCCGCGTTCGCAGAGTGTTGGGGCAAGTCTTCTTCGCGTTTGCGTATGATGAATCGCGGACGCGTAGGGTTGAGCTGTGAGCCGGAGCCGGAGGCCTTCTACTAACGTTCGTGTAGTTGGAGCCGCGTTCGCGAATGTCCGAGCCAGTTATGAGTCACGTTTGCAAGGTGTGTACCAAGAACGCGAAGTGTATTATGGTGGCACATTATTTTGTTCATCACGAATGTGATATTGTTGATGCGTTCGTGAACGAGGGACGTCTAGGCAGTTTATAAGAACTCTATTTCGAGGGGTTTCGGCATTTTTGCATTTTGGGAGCAATGGAGCCCGGATTAAGGCAATTCTTGAAGCAATTTTCACTATATGAATTGGGGTAAGTGTTCTCTACTCAGTTTTGACTATATTTCATGAATCTATCTTCGATTTTAGCTATGGATTGTGGATTTAAAGAGAAAAATTGGGGGTTTTGGCCTAAGGTTTTATAATATGAATTTTTGAGTTTTGAACACCGATTTAGAGTCGGATTTGAGTGAAACTATTATGGTTGGACTCGTAACTGAATGGATTGTCGGATTTTTTGAATTTTTTCATTTTTCGAGGCGCGGGTCTGGGTTGGGCTTTTTGGCCGATTTCAGGTTTTCTTATTCAAGATTGATCTTTTTTTATTGGGATTGGTTCCCTTAGCCTTGTTTAATGTATTTGAGTTACTTTTTGTTAGTTTCGAGCCGTTCGAAGGTCGAAACGAGAGTGATGGCATTTTTGGAGAATCGCTTGGCTTGTTCGGGATTGGTATTGGCTTGTTCGAGGTAAGTAAATCTTATAAACTTAGTGTTTAGGGTATGAAACCCCGCATTTAGTGTTATGTGATTGGTATTAAGATGACACACTTGCTAGTTGACAGGCATGTGGGTTTGAGTGAAACTAGTATGGTTGGTGTCACGACCCAATTTCGGAGTCGTGATGGCGCCTGTCGTGGAACCAGGCAAGCCTCCCTTTTTAACTAAGCTAAATTCAATTTCCAATAAAAATACAATTTTTAAACGAATTTATTTATAATACAAAGAATCTGAAGCTTAAAACAATGTGTGAAAAACTAAATTTAAACCTTCAACCTCGAATCCGGTGTCACTCAGTCATGAGCTACTATAACATAAAGCAAAGAAAACGAGAAATGGACAACATTGTCTCAAAATAAAGAACAACAGGTAGAATAAGAAAGAGAAGATGAGGCCACGATCGCCAGCTCCTACCTTGACAACACCAATAGAGACTCTGACCGCTGCTCAAAATTCGCTACCGGGTCTCGGTGTACCTGGATCTGCACACAAGGTGCAGGGGATAACGTGAGTACACCAACTCAAAAGTAACGAACCCAAATTATGGGCTGAGAAGTAGTGACAGACAAAACCTCAATTATTTTACAATAAGTATTATGCAGAAAATAGACATGCTAACAGTTTATCAGGATGAGAAAATATGCCAAGTATGCCAGTATACTCTACATGCCATCAAAAATATATGTATGAAACCAGTATGGATATGCACATAATGCTCACAGCTCTCCCACAGAAGTCCACTCAGTATTATATATGGCTCTCAGGCCCAGGGAAGTTCCATTCTGGAATATGCATAACACCGGTGACTGTAGTCACTCAGTACTGAGGAAAAGGCCAGTCCAGCCCCACGGAGAAGATCCATCTCCGGAATAAAACACTCGGAAAATTTCCATATCCAGGGAAGATCCATCCCTCTCATAACATCAGCTTCGGACAAGATCCATGCCCAGGGAAGATCCATCCCTCTCATAACTTAGCTTCGGACAAGATCCATGCCCAGTGAAGATCCATCCCTCACATCAATGCGCTCACTGGGGGTGCAAAGACTCTGAAGGGGCCCTAGTGGCCCAAGAGCGATATCAAGCCAATGAAGGCATGGTTTCAATATTGGTGCAGTGTGCAATTCATTCTCATAACTATCTCAATAACAGGATTTCGACCTCACTCAGTCATTACTCTTCAGTATCACTCACATGGCTCACTAATGCCTCTATCAGCCCGAAATAATGATAAGTATGCATGTAATTAACAATACTGAGACTGAGATATGAAATGATATGCTATAAAAAGACTGAGTATATGACATCAAATAATCACAACTTGAGACAGAAATATAGGACCACTCGGGTCTCAGCATTTCCGACGTGAAGCCTAGCATTTATACTTAACATGATTTCTAACATGTTCACAATTACCACATTAATAGAAGAAAAAATATCATCATGGAATAATCACTAAACGGTGCCATGGGATAAGCCAGGACACAAATACTCAGTGCACGCCTACACGCCCGTCACTTGGCATGTGTGTCACCTCAACAATAGTCATAAATCATTTAGCTCGGGGTTTCGAACCCTCAGAACCAAGTTTTGAAACGTTACTTACCTCAAAAACGGCTAAAATACTATTCCACAGTGCCTTTACCTCTAAATACGGCCTCTGAGTGCTCCAAATCTACCAAGTTCAGATATTTATCATCAAATTATGCTTAAGGAGTGAATCCCAATCGGAAAATATCAATTTAACTAAAAACCCCGAATTTGGTCAAAACCCGACCCCCGGGCCCACGTCCCGAAACTCAAACAATTTTATACCAAACTGTTCTTCATCATCCCATGAGTCCGTACATATAAAAAATACTAAAATCGGAGTTCGTTTGACCCCTCAAATCAATCCCTAAAGGTCTAAAAATCTCAAGCCCTAAACCCACCTTTTTCTACTGATTTTTGTGAATTTAACACTGATATTATGCTCTATAATCATCCATTAATGAGTTTTAAGGTCCAAAACAGTTTCCTCTATGAAGAACAATGATTTCCCTCTTCAAAAATCGCCCCCAAAGCTCTCTGCCCGTACAAAAATTGTGCAAAAAGGGTTTAAGTCACGGAGGGTTTAATTATATACTGCCCAGTGATTTCTTCACTGCAATCGCGGAAAAATCCACGCGATCGCGGTTCACCGCAGTTCCTCCTCATAAGATCGCAACCCAATGCACGTGATCGCGAAGACCAATTGACCTCACCCCCACGCGCCTGTCAAGACCCTACGCGATCGCGGCCGAGCCCACGCGATCGCACTTCACCTTCTTCCAAACCTACGCGATCGCAACCCATTCACCTGATCGCGATGTAAAAAATTTCCTGGCCCTCAGAGTGTTCTACGCGATCACGGCTCCCCATACGCGATCACAGAGAGTAAATGTCTGCTGCACCAAAACCAAAAAACTAGCAATTCTCTAAGGCCCGAAAATTCCCGTTAACCACCCGAAATCAATCCCGAACCCCTCGGGACCCCAACCAAAGTTACCAACATATCACATAACATCATTCAAACTTAGTTGCACTCTCAAAACACCAAAACTAACATCAAAATACCAAATTTACATCAGATTCATGCCTAGGAACTTTGAAATTTCTAAACTCCACCAATGATGCCGAAACTATCCAAGACAACTCCGATTGACCTGAAATTTTGCAGATATATCCAAAATGACATTACGAACCTGTTCCCACAGTTGGAATTCTATTCTGACCCCGATATCCTATTTTCCACTGCCGACCGGAAATCACAAAAAACTAACTTTTGCCAATTCAAGCCTAATTCTACACCGGACATCACAAAAATATTCCGAGCACAATCCTAAGTCCCAAATCAGCCAACGAAGCTATCCAAGCCATAAAATCTGCATTCCAAGGTCGCTTCCCCATAAGTAAACTCTCAGTTAACTTTTCCAACTTTAAGGTTATTTTTAAGGACTAAGTGGCTAGACTCTCACTACAACCATTCCGATTTCAAGCCTACCAACTCTAACACATCAATAACAGTGTAACAAACCTATGACCAGTCAAGAATAGTAATTATGATGCAGGTTTTACGTAACGACGGACCGGGTCGTTACATTCTCCCCTCTTAAACAAACGTTCATCCTCGAACGTGCCAAGGGTTGTTCCAAAAGCCATCAACCGTCGAATAACCTTACCATGCACACCCCCGGGCCTCCATATCCCTAATAGGTACCACACAAAACTAACACACATCGTCCATAACAACAACATCACCCACAAGGGGCGAGCACATAAACAAATGTAACAAAAGATTCACGGGGCGTATCCAGAGATTGGGCTAAATTATATGAGTATGTGAATATGAAAAACCGGAATAATTTAAAACTTGAGCTTCTCATGACAGACTGAAAAAATACCCGAGATTACAGCATCAGAAGCCATCTCATCCGGTCTAGCCGAGAATGTATAAAATCGGGCCTGATCAACACCGGATCGACCTCCCCCTCTTGGGCGACCCCTGATCACGCTCAACTATGTCTTCTATAAAGACTAAACGGGCGTTGCAAATATAAATCTGGGGTATTAAGCCCAAAGTCGATCCCACGAGGAATTGAACGTATCAGTTGAATTTATTAAATACTAAACTAATGTTTAATCAATTTTCTTAAGACTTTTGAATATCAAGTTGTGGTGTTTAACTAATTATACTAACAAAATAATCAATTAACAATTAACTAACAATTTAATGTAAACAATAATAATATTAAAGGTCTAAGGTTATGGTTTCCCCCGTTGGTGATTCTTTCTCCGATACTTCTTTATAGCTTAATTAATCGTCTC
>ML397223.1:0-14542 GCA_005239525.1 Nicotiana knightiana
ATTTTACTTACTATATTGAGAGAGATGAGTCAGTATCAGCAGGTAAGCATATCTTCAAATTATCTTTGATTCTCAGTTGCTTTCAGTTATTATATTATAAGTTCAGTTTCAGCTTTCAGCATATTGCGTTACATACTCGGTACATTATTTCGTACTGATGTCCCTTTTCTGGGGGCGCTGCATTTCATGTGTGCAAGTTCAGACAGACAGACGGGTAGACCTCCTCATTAAGTATTTCCCGAGTTCAGCTTGATCGGTAAGCTGCATGCCTTTCGTAGTTTCCGGGTCTAGAGCTCTATATATATATATGTTATGAGTAGATTGTGGCCTTGTTCGGATCACAGTATATCCATCAGTAGAGGCTTGTAGACATATCATGTTAGTTAGTGCAGTATGTTTGGCTTGTAGGCCTTTTACGTATATTTTGTTGGTTTTCCAGCTGTAGTAGTTATGACGGCCTTGTCGGCCCAGAATTATATTATTGTTTAGTTAGCATTTGCACTGTCTTTCAATGTGGCCCATGGCCAAATTATGACATTATATGTTCAGAGTCCCTTAGTCGCAAGTTGGTACGCAAGGATAGATGAGGCACCGGGTGCGGTCTTGCCCCCCAGGTTCGGGGCGTGACACCTCAGAATAGAATACTTTTATATTCTGCCTAGGTATTTGTACATCGCGATCGCGAAAAAACAATTGAGAATGTGTACAAGAAAATTACACTGCCCAGAAAAGCACTACGTGATCACGTGAAAAGGGATGCAATCGCGTAGAAGGCAGTACATTGCCCCACCAAAAGCCTATACGAACGCGGACCGGTGGATGCGTATGCTGAGAAGAAAAAAGCACACTTCCGTGATCACAGACTTATCTGTCTGAATGCGAAGAGGAAAATGGTCAACCCACCAAACAAGCCTTCGCGATATGCGATCTCATAGAAGGAGACACCAGATATCAGAATAGCCATCCAAAATAAGAGAAAAATGGCTCGTAGCCCATACGAAACACACTCGAGGCCCCCGGGACCTCAACCAAATATACCAACACATCATAGAACACAATATGAACTTAGTCGGGGCCTCAAATCACATCAACAAACATCGAAACTATGAATTTCACCATGAATCAAACTCATGAACTTTCAAATCTTCCAACTTCCAAAACCCGTGCCGAAACCTATGAAATCAAACTGGAATGATGTCAAATTTTGCAAGCAAGTCCCAAATGATATAACGGAGTTCGTCCAACTCTTGGAATCATATTCCGAACCCGATATCACCATAGTCAACTCTCGATCAAACCTCTCAAACTTCCAGAACTTCAATTTTCCAAATTTTTGCCGAAATGCTTCAAATTACCCTACGGACCTCCAAATCAAAATCCGGACACACGGCTAAGTTTAAAATACCATAAGAGCCTATCGAAACCATCAAAACTTCCATCTGAGATTAAATAATCTAATTCAAACCTTGGTTAATTCTTTCGACTCTAAGCTTCTCAAATGAGAGACTCCTAAAAATCATTTCCGCTCAAAAACCCGAACTGATGATGCATGCAAGTCATAATACACTGTATGAAGCTACATGTGACCTCAAACTATCGAACCTGACGCAATTGCTCAAAACGACCAGTCCCGTCGTTACAGTCCCACCTTCCAGCAACCCATATCAACACATACTTAAGGGATACCTTCAACATGAACAACCAATTCTTTCGACTTCCACGCTTAACCATGCAAGGTACTCACCACCCCCATCCATTACACCACCGATATAAACATCTCAACCACAGACAATGGACCAACCACTCCATTTTTTATTGGAGATGGAATTACAAGGTTATTCCCTCATCTTCACACTAGAACTCAACAACCAGGAGGTGATCCTTCTAGTCCAAAATCTCACTCACCTAGCGGAGATAGTAATGAAGGGGATGAGATTTGGCATGGAAGCCTACCCCAAACCCAGTGGTACACCACCCAAACACATCTAATGGTGGATTATCATCCATTAAGCTCTGAAGCACCACAATGGACATACCCCGTGTATCCTCCAACCCAACAGATGAACCCAACCATGAATCTCCTTACCTTCTATCCTCCCCACCACTGGGTACAAATATATGCCACTTTTTTCCAACCCATCAACTCATTCAAACCTCTCAACCCCTATGCCACACACAACATCCCTTACGACCCTTTAAACCCACTAGATAGCCCTCCACCAACACCCATTCCCTCTCCAAGCGAACTAGACATTCAAATCAGACAGGAGTTGGCAGAGATTCTAGCAGAGATAAGGGAAACCCAGATGAAATTTCTATGGTTAAAGGGAATAAAACTCTACAACCTCAAGGAGCAGTACGAAAAAATTCATACTCAAATGCCCTCCAGAACTAGAAACATGCAGCCTAAATTTCTGAGTGATGACCAATCGCGACGCTGGGAAATATGCAATGGTCATAATTCTAACGCTTCACCCGACTCCAAATGTCATGGAACATGAGCACACGGCAACACTAGTTGCCCAACTCCCGATCCCAGACCCGACTGAATGTACCATCTTTCCTCATTCAACTATGAATATCTTAATTTGAAATTGTAGGGGCTCTCACAATGTAGAGTTTAGGTGCCACTTTAGGTCTCTATTGGATAACCATAGGCTACTTCTAGCTATACTATTATAAACGCACATACACAATCACACAATCCTACGCGATGACTTTCAATTCATTAGTATTTCCCAGGTATCAGCAAATGGCCTCATAGGAGGTTTGGTAGTCTTATGGAACAATGATTTAATTAATGTGGAGGAATTGCGGATGTCTGAACAGGAAATCTATTGCCTAGTTCAGGTATGGCAAAACCCGTCTAAATGGTTGTTTTCTGCCATACATGCTAGTAATTGCTTTCAATTTCATAATATCTTATGAGAAAACTTAATGCACCTTTATGACACTTTTAAGGGACCTTGGCTAGTAGGGGGATGTTAATGAACTACTACGATCATTTGATAAATTTGGAGGCAGACCTCTTAGCAATAATAGAGCACACATTGTATAAACTATTGTAACTTAATTGATCTAGGTTTTAGGGGTAGCTGATTTACATAGACTAACAAGCGTCGGCATGGTTACACCATTTTAGATAGGCTAGATCGTATGTTAGCAAACAATGAATGGTTGAACACTTATCCAGAAGACACAATACAACATTTACCACGAATCTACTCCGGTCATTGTCCTCTTTTACTAACTTTAGAAATTAGGTGTGCCTTTACTCAAAAAAAATTAGGTTTGAAACAATTTGGACATCTCATCCAGAGTTCAAGCAATTAGTTCGTCAGGTCTGGGCAGCAAATACAAATCTCATTAGCGCCACTGAAACCTTTCAAAATGTAGTCCTACATTTGAATAAATATTCCTTTTGTAATATATTTGAGAATAAGCATAAAATATTAGCTATACTTGCGGGTATTCAATCATCCGTCCACTACCCCACTAGTTTATTCCTTCAAAATCTAGAGCAACAACTAACTACTGATTATAGTAATATATTACGATTAGAAAAAGATTTTTAGAAATTAAAATCGTGTATAGCTTGGCTAAATGAAGGTGATGATAATACGAAATTCTTTCATATGTCAACTCTCCAAAGAAGGCAGAGGAATAGGATAACGGCTCTTAAAAGTACGTTGGCTTATTGGTGCTTTAACACTACTGACATTCATAATTAATCCAAGCTATTACCAACATTTTTTCACTACAGAACACACTCGATCTATATACTTACACCCTGACTCTAACTCCCACCTCCCAAGTAATGAAGATTCAATCATTAGAGAAGCCCCAACAAGATTCAGAAATAACTAGAGCTCCATACGCATTCAATCCTCTTAAAGCACCAGGGTCGGATGATTTACATCCCTATTTTTACCAAAAATATTGGGATGAGGTAGGCCTTACAGTTAAAAATTTTTGTCATCAAATCTTTCTGGACATGGTCATCCCTCCAGAAATTAATCTTACATACCTATGCCTAATTTCTAAGGTAAAAATGCTCATACTATCCAATAATACAGACCTATTAGCCTATATAATATTATGTTAAACTCATCACGAATATTATGCTAATAGGCATAAACCTATAATCTCAAAAATAATAGGCCCAACTCATAATAGCTTGCAACAAGGTAAGCGAGCTACGGACAATGCCATCTTCGTTCAAGAAACTCTCACTTTCTTCCAAAAAATGAAAGGAAATAATTGTAACATGCTTCAAAAAAGGACCTTGAAAAGACTTTTGATCTCCTAGAATGGTCATTTCTGGGATGACCCATGGGTTAGGCCAGACACAATTCTCCTCTCTCTTATTCAAGGACCACTCACACACCATCATCAACAACTCAAAATATCATCCTTTCTAACTCTAGTTGGGTGAAACTAGGCCAATATTCCCTTCGAATTACGTTCAGACATCCAAAATGCTATTCAAACACCTTACATTTCTTCATACACACCACAATTAGATCTCACATGTTGGGCTCTCACACCTAATGGATGCTTTTTTGTCCTTTCAATGTATAAGGCCCTAGCAAATAACACCACTCAAACTCCTTCCCCTCAAAAGGTTAACTAGATGGGGATTGCCAATACAACCCAAAGTCAAATATTTCTTTGGCTCCTCAACCATAACAGGTTACCCTCATGCCACTTCCTTTATTCTATTGGTATTATAACGAATGCAACTTATCACTACTGTCAGGCGGGCACTGAGACTTTAACCCATATTTTTTTGAACTTGTGCCAACACCCAAAACTATTCGTAACCAATAGGGCTTCAAGGTCATATCGGTGTGCTCACACATATGGATAACCCAGAACAATGGCTACACACTCTAATCCATTCAAAACCATCCCAGTTACCTCATAAAACTAATCATCGCACCTTCATACCATTAAGTCTATGGAACATTTGACTTACATGTAACCGCAACCTTTACGAACAAACATTCTCTCAAGTTAGCCACATTATAGAATATATCAAGCAATAGAATTTTCCTATTTAGGCCCATCACACCATGTAAAACCTCTACAAGTTAAAATTGCACATCGATGGATACCTCCCAAACCAAACTTTTACAAACTCAATACAGATGGCGCCACTTCTTGCACATCTAATACATATGACATTGGCGGAGTCATTTGTAATCATCCCGGAGATTGGATAGTGTGTTTGACAGGGAAAACTTCACATTCAAATTGTATTGCAGCAGAATTACAGGCCCTGATCCGAGGCCTTAAAATATCAATAAAACTGCCTTTGATGCCACTTGATGTGGAACTAGATGCCAAGGAGGTAATCACATTATTAGCTAACGACAGTATTATCTACAGAGATCAACAAGGGTTAACTACCATAAGAGCAATCCTGTCCACAACAAAGCAGGAGGCAGCAGGCCAAGCTGCAGTATCAGGTTTTAGAAGCAACTTGGCAGATGATGCTTATGTTGGACCTCACTTTTTGCAAAATTGCATACCAAAGCCACAAAATAGAAGCAGCTGAAGTGGGGAAGAGATTCTCATTAAGGGAGCCACCTCCTACTTAGCAACTACTAGTAATACTTTTTTGTAGTATGGTTTAACCTGAGCACCACCACCACCACCTCTGTTTTAATTAATGAATATTATCTTTCCAGCCAAATAAAAAGGTTCTTAACAGGATATCACGAGGACTAAAGTAGTGATAATGCAATAACACATGAAATAAAAATATTATTTTCCCTATAAAAAAACACGAATGCTACAACTGTAGAAACATCTACTAGGATGTTAAAATGTCCAAATATTGCCAAACTATTTGAGTAAATTTCATAAAAGTCATATATGATATAAATATGATTTTTTCCCATCAAAGTGATATAAATTTATTTTGCAACAAAAAAAATTATAAGACTTGACATTCAACTTGCTACCACAAAAGTTGCAAATGCGGCAAATCCACGCACTTTTTTTTATTTCCAGTTGCGCATTCCCCCATTACTCAAGTCTTCTAAGGGACGGGATCCTAGTTTTGCGCAAACTCATTCGGAACCTTTGAAAATCTATCCGACCAATCTGGATAAGTCGTAAATGACGACTCGAACCTTTAGATAAGTGATAATTTTTATTTCACATTTTAACCTATTTTTTATTTTTCATCCAATAAATATGTATTCAATTAAAAGAGGATCGTGTTGGGGTGCGAGAAAGGGCTAGGTCGACGGTAGGATTAAAAGAGAACTACAGAAAATAAGTTTATAAGAAACATATTTTTGTAAATATTTAATCTAACCATGAGAAAATTGCTTTGGTATGTTTTTTGCGGATTGACCTGAAATCGACTAAAGTGCAGCTCAAGATATATTCATGGGCCAACTTTAACACCGTAGAAGGAACCCTAGCTTTTCTGAGAATGCGGCAGCGGCATAAAGTTACTGATATCACCATTGACGGAGAAATCAAAGCTCCAGATTTGATTAGCAATCTCCCAGATGAAGTGGTATGTTCAATAATCTCCTTTCTTCTCACCAAAGAAGCCGTAGCAACCAGCGTATGTTCCAATTGTTGGAGATTCCTATGGAAATCCGTACCTCGCCTTTCTTTTTATCTAAAAGTTGATATTCATGATCTTAGACCATGTTTTGTCCGAATTCAACGTATTGAAAAACTGTCAATCGTGGATCAGGTTATCTTATCACATGTTGGTAATGTTGAATTTTTTCACTTGCATCACTTCCCACAAGATTGGGCATGCTTTAATCTCATGCTAGAATGGATTGAACTTTTAAAAAACGGAAAAAGACTTAAAGGGATTTCACTTTCTTGTGATAAAGATAGTACATTGCATCTGCACATGTGGTTTCTACCTGATTATTATATGTTGAAACCAGAAAGTATGTTCGAAAAAGTGTTATATACACCGACAAGTATATTCCATGGGGAATTTCTTCAAGTGGTGCAGCTAAATGAATATTTACTCAGAGATGCTTCACTCTTTTAAGTTTGTGTCAATGTTAGAACCCTAAAACTCAGAGCTTGCTCTCTAAAGGAGGAAACCCTAATTGACATCCTTGGTAATTGTGAGTTCTTGGAGAATCTCAGCCTTCGTGCTTGTTCTTTGGACACGTCGTGGAAGCAGACGCGGAATCTGAGGATTCGTCACAAGAAACTTAAGTTATTAGAGATTTATCATATCGAAGATAGAGATATTTTACCTAATCTCTAAAAGCCTGATTGAGTTGGTGTTGGAAGACTTTTCTTATTCATCCAGAAAATCTGTTATTCATTGTCCAAACCTTCGACATTACTAAAATTCCGAGAAAAAGCGACTTCGAAAAGCGATCAAAGTTAGTTATTAAACAGTGCAAAAGCGACCAAAAGGCATCCAAAATGGCTTGGTCGCTTTTTCGTTGGTCCCTTTACCTTAGGGACCAAAGTTGGTCGCTAATTTGGTCTCTAAGGTAAAAGGACCAAATATTCCGGGTATCAAAAAAAGCGACCAACTTTGGTCGCTTTAATATTTTAATAATATAAATTTAGCGACCAAAGTTGGTCTCTATTTTTAAATTACATTTTTTATTTATTTATTATTATACAAAATATAGCGACCAACTTTGGTCTGTAAATAAAATATAATATTTTAAAATCTGGAAATTTGGTCGCTTTTTTATAAAAAAATTTTAATCAAAAGAGACCACAATTGGTCGCTAATTTCAACAATTTAATTTTTTTTATTACATAAGCGACCAACTTTGGTCGCTATTCTGGAAATCTGGGTTAGTTAGCGACCAACTTTGGTCGCTATTTCCCAGGAAAAAAAAATTATAGAATAGCGACCAAAGTTGGTCGCTTTTCTGGGTATTATTTTGGTAGAAACTGCCTATTTTGGCAGCTACACAACCTACCAACATACCAAATCCTGTTACAACAACAACAAAACCAATACGAACTACAACAACACAACAACAATACAAACTACAACAACACAACAACAACACAACAATAACAACAATAACAAAACAACAACAGTAAAACCAATATTAAAACCAACAAAGTATAAAGTTCAATAGAACTAACACATTAAACTAACAAAACTAAGTTAACACTTATTACAAGCTCATTCGAAAACGGACCAAAGTTCTATTGTCTAGTTCAAAGTATATTAAAGTACTCAAGGACTGTTTCATTCAACATCATTATCACCACCGTCTGATGAATCTTCATTATCTAGACGGTAATGAGAAGGGTCATTTTGTGGAGGATAAGAATAACGATCACGAGGAGGATGGGAGGAACTAGCACGGGAGGACGGAAGGAACGCTCACGTTCAAGTTGAGCCTCTGGCGATGACTCGCGAGACCGGGGAATCGGAAAAGCTCCAGAAGCTAGGAAAGCTTTGAGCTGAGCTTGCATGCCATGGTACTGAGCTTGCATGCCAATGTACTGAGCATCTCTANATGTGAGCTTTGTCACACTCTCCCGCATAGCGGAGAGGCTCTCCCCACGAAGTTGCTCGCCTTGCGAGGAAGTCCCTATTCCTTGCATTCCACAGTGATAGCGATGGAACTTCTTAGTAGGAAGCCCGTATACCTTCTCCCATTTTGCACCGCCAGCAGCGTCCATCCATATTCTTTCAGCATCCTCGTCCGAAAGTTGGATTGCCTCGCCCGACTCATTAGGTGGCTGACTGCATATGAATTCCTCCACGTCAACTGTGAAGCGATCCTATAAGAAAAATTACATTGAATTAGTATTTCAAAATTTATATAAGTGTAAATCAAAATACTTAATGAAAAGTGAAAACTCACATGTATAGTCGAGGCTCGTCCCTCGACCCACCTTTCTTGATCCGTCTCTTTCTTCTTCTTGACAATATGGGTTTCCTTGAATAACTCATATTGCGTCGTTGGACGCCCCAACTTCTTTTCCTGAAAACTCATAAATTTTAGTTAATAAACAGAATAGATATACTTTGAAAATTAAAATAAATTAATCAATTACGTACCAAACTTCTTTTTATTGTCCCTTGGCTGATCGCACCTCCAGTGTGCAAGGACCCTCCCTTCTCGGATGCGCGAGCTTTCTTTCCTTTGTCGCTCTTCTGTAAGAAGGTTGCGGTAAACCATTGCCTTTGAAAATCCTCCCACAAATGTTGAAGCAACCAGTCAGGCTTCTTGTTGAACTGTCTAGCTTTGGAGAAACTATGCGACAACTGCTTCCGTGCTTTGAGATTAAAATTTGCAGCCACTTCCGCGCTATAGCGGTGTTCCCATACACACTTGCTCTATATTTCAAAAGTTAAATATTATATGGAAATATCATTAATATAAATAATTATACTACTTAAAAGGACATTTATACCTTAAATTCGTTGAAAATTTGCTCCTTCAGCGTGAATGGGAATTCACTCCAACTCGTATAGGGGGCGTCATAAAGCTTTCTGGTGGCTTTGGTGATTATCCTCATAGTAATATTACTCGGGATGAACCTGCAATTTATCAAAAATGGAGAACACATTAATATCTTAGTACAAACTGTACAAACAATAAATATAAAAATAACAAATTACTCTTACTCATCACCCTCAGGGACTATGATGATCCTGCCATACTGATAATGATGCACCTCCTCGTCATCATCAGTATCATCGTCTGAAACTTGTACATTAGAGGCATGTGTGGAAGGTGTAGGGAGGTCAGAGATACTATCTCGCAGGCGAAGTCCTGAAATAGATGGAGTCCCTGATGAAGATGGATGTGATCCCTGTGACTGCGACATAGCTGGATCGACCGGAGTGGCTGTGACACTGATGGCTGTGACCCCCGTGGCTGTGACACGGATAGATGTGATCCATGTGGTCGTGAGGCAGTTGGACTGTATGACGGACGTACAGTCCTATGGCACTGTGATGAAAGACTCGGTGTCTGCACAAAGATGTAGGGCTGGTGATGTTGTGGCACCTCATAATAGCCATCGGGTGGAGGATAAGACATAGGCGCATGCATCGGCATCTCTGAAGAGGGTGGAAAAGATGGAGGATTATCTTGTACCTTCTTCTTTCCCTTACTAGCCTTTTGTCGACCCCGAGAACCCGTAGGGTCATCGTTACCTCGACCCTTGCCTGTCATCTGCATAATATAATACATATTTAGATTGAAACATATAAGAAACTAGCTATAAAACGAGAGTTATTAATGTTCCTTGGTTCACTAGCAAAATCTGGATATGTCCTATCAAAGTGCTTCCAAGCTTCTCCATCAGAAGGATGACACATAACACCAGGTGGTCTTCTATTTTCAAAGTTCCATCTCATATGAGAAGCAGAACTCATCGAAGCATATAACCTCTTTAACCTAGGTATAAGAGGTAAATAATGCATCGCCTTGATAGCGACCATATTCCCGCTGGAAAGCCTCTTGAAATGAGGCTTGACGCAAAATTTACAACTGTTTAAAGCCGCATCATCTTTGTAATATAACATGAAACCATCTTCACAACAATCAATTCTCATTGACAAAAGTCCCAACTTAGAAACCAATCTCTTTGCCTTATAGAAATCACCAGGTAAGTTGATATTAGGGTCAACTAGTTCACTCATAAGGTCAATGAAAGAGTCTATGGCTGCTTGAGAAATATTCCAATCAGATTGTATACTTAGTAATCTAACTGCAACAGACAACTCAGAGTGCGGACTCCCTTCCCTTAATGGACGACTAGCTTCCTCTAACTGTTCAAAAAAATGTTTTGCGCCATCATTAGGAGTTTGTTCAACAATTTAATTGGGCTCGCCCCCAAATTGCATCCCAAAAGCATCCGCAAACATATCATGAATTCTAGAATCACGATTTGTATTCTCCACCGACCTACTACTTTCACCCGCAACCATGTTATGAAATCTCCCATTGCTACCATCGACCTCTCCATGATTACTCCACATAAATTAATTCGCTATAAACCCCTTCCTATAAATATGAAGTCTAACTTCCTCCGGTGTTTCAAACCTCATACAGTCGCACCTAACACAAGAGCACCTAATTAATCCTTCACTTTGGTATGGTGGAAGTTCCATTGCATGTCTAATAAAGTCATCAACCCCTTCTACAAATCCTCCCGCAATCCCTGCCGATTAGGATAATTCCTATTGTACATCCAAGTACAATGTTCCATCTATACAAATAAAATAAGAACAAATTAATTTAGTTAATTCATATCTTAATCTTTTTTTAGTTAATTAATTTCATATCCTAAAAGCTCAATTCGTATCCTAAAAGTTCAATTCATATACAAAAATTTTAATTCATAAACTAAAAGTCCAATTCATATCCTAAAATTCCAATTCATATTCACAAAAGTTCAATTCATATCCTAAATGTTCAATTCATATCCTAAAGGCTCAATTCATATCCAAAAATTCCAATTTATAAACTAAAATTACAATACATAAATTAAAAGTCCAATTCATATCCTAAAAGTTCAATTCATACACAAAAATTTTAATTCATAAACTAAAATTCCAACTCGTATCCAAAAATTTCAATTCATATCCAAAAGGTTCAATTCATAAATTAAAAGTTCATGTCACGACCCTGAATCCCTAAGGTCGTGATGGCGCCGGACATCAATGTCAGGCAAGCCAAATCATTAATTAATTGAAATAAATTTCTGGCTTAAAACATTTATGAAAATACTTCTTTACACTTCATTACATAATAACCAAATAAAAATCTGTTAATTAAAATAATGGTTTAAAGATATCACTTAAGCAATTATAACCCAACACATATCCCAGAACCCGGTGTCACAGTGCATGAGCAATTTTTAAGAATTTATACAATTATTACAAAGCCTGTCCAAAATACAACTGGACAAGGAAATTTAAAATGAAATAAATACAGTATGAAGGAGACTCTGTCAGCCGCGGATCGCTTCTGGATGATGCAGCTCGCCTAAGTCTTCATATATTCCACATTGCTATGAAAGTACCTGTGCAATAAAATGCACAGCAAGTGTAGCATGAGTACAAAAATAACGTGTACTCAGTAAGTCGCCCGCCTAACCTCAAAGAGGTAGTGACGAGAGGTCAAATTAGACACTTACTAAGGGTCAATTTAGAATATTTAGGTATGACACTAACCATGATTTATCATAGGCAATTTATAAAACAGGATTTAAATATCTTTCAACTCCGTTCACGTTTGACACTTTATATCTTCATCATATTAACAATTAATCAGCATGGTGATTTAATCAAATAATAATAAATAGACGGAAAGGAAAAACTTCTTCCAAAATCTTTTTAACAACTTTAAATCTCTACCATTTCCATTGATAATTCAATATTTCAGGCCAGTAATCAGGCAAAATCATAGCAACTACGCAGCAAATACCATGGGCAAGCAATGCCGAGGGTCGAACGGTGCGAACCAACAATAATAAACTGTGCACTGCCGAAGGGTTGATCGGCTCGAACCATAGATGCATCTATTTTTCCCCGCTCGCGAATCGATCATGCGACGCGGCCAACATTAAAATAATAAGGCGAGCATGCTCGCGAATCATACCTGCGACTCAGGTGCTCATATGTACACATATTCACATAGTACATCCTTATTTTTATCAAGAAGCAGTTTTCCTCAGGAAAATGGTAAAAATACCTTTTAAAAGAGCATGAAATATTGTTTTTAAATCTTTTTTTTGAAACTCATTTGTCATGTTTAATGATATTCCATCATACAAACCTACCAGGTACACAAACATCCATAGAGAGATAAATTCTCTTTTTAGAAGATTAACAAGATGAACTCTAGTTTTCTTTTAGATATTCAATTACGTCTTCGATTATATTAGCAGTTTAATATTACGGGCATGATTACAGGTATAACACGTAAGGCATGCTAGTGGGTCCTAGACTACCCGGACATAGCATAATAGCAGCTACGCACGGACTCCCGTCATCTCGTGTGTACTTAGACCCCGAAGATAATAGCATGTATTGAATTAATTCAAATAGGGGGACGATTCCCCCTCACAAAGTTAGAAAGGAGACTTACATTGCTCCGATATTCCCACACCGGCTTCCAAGCCCCTCCGATGACTCCAACAGACGTACATCACTCCGAAACTACCACATAATGGCAAAGCAATGAAAATTCATCCTACTACTCACAACAAATTCAGATTATATACTTTCCCAACCCCGCTCGGAGAAAAGACCAAAATTCCCTCGGGCCCACGTGCCCGAAATTCGAAATTATCGAAGATACATTCTACCCATAGCCCTACTAGTTCAATCATGCAATTTACTCTACATTCCATACTCAAATTCGTGGCTAAATTCCAAATTTACATTTTCTAGGTTTTTCTTCAAAAACCCCAATTTTCCCCACAATTTTCCATATCAAATTTATGTAATGATCTTGTATTTAACTTGGAAATGAGAAGGAATCACTTACCTCTTGATTCTTGGTGAAAATTTCCCTTTGAAATCCTCCAAAAATCTCCCCAACTGATGTGTGGCTAGAATTCATGGTTTAACACATTATGTGCCTTACATTTTATGTGCGTTAATGATAAAAATACACTTTGTATGTGCATAATGGAGTCTATTGCATGTGTAGGTAAATTGGAGATCGAAGCCGAGCTAAATGGACGCATAAACATCAAAAATACGATCAAGAGTCAAAAAGGAGTGAACCCGGCTATAGCTGGGCGTTTGAGCTGTAAAGCCTGGTCATACCAAGCTTTAGCCGGGCGTTTGGGCTGTAAAGTCTGGTAGGACCAGGCGTTTGGGGGGCGTTTGGGACATAAAGACAGGCCTGGCCAGGCGTTTGGCTTGTAATGCCTGGTCCCTGGTCCGACCCAGTCCGAGTTCTAAAGATTTTAAGTGTTTCCCGGTTTGACTAGAAGTATCCTACACGTTTAGGGTTTGTCCCAAACATGAAAATAGACCCAAAAACACAACTTCGAAGGGAGATGCCATTAAAGACAAGAGAAGCCTGTGGAATACTACTCAGCAAAGCAAAACATTGATTTTTACATCCTTTATTCATTACTTTGTAATTTAATTATGCAAGTTATTTTAGAGTTGATTATTATGAGCATGATTAGCTAATTTCTTTAATCTAGGGTTTTGGTGGAACCCGTTGGGGGATGAACTTATTGAGATATTAATATAGCTTTGATTGGTTGATTAAACTCTATTTGTTCAACTATGTTCTTGTTGTAGTTGATTGAAGGGCCCTCAATTAGCTGTTCCTATTTATTATGTATCTACTTGAGAGAGAGTGCATATTTAGGTAGTTGTTTGAACAACATCACTCTCAGAGTATAGACGAAAGTCATAACCGAGGGTTTAGAAGTTGGATTAGAAATAACGATACTTCGGGTGCAATCTAAAGTGAACTGTAATGCAATCTAGCTAGCGTAACTTGAGAGAGTGCGTCTAGTAAATTATCATAATTACTTGAGAGAGATTTATGGTAGATAGAGTGTTCATGATTGATAGAGA
>ML397223.1:21049-37935 GCA_005239525.1 Nicotiana knightiana
GTTGGATTAGAGATAACGATACCTCGGGTGCAATCTAAAGTGAACTGTAATGCAATCTAGCTAGCGTAACTTGAGAGAGTGCATCTAGTAAAGTATCATAATTACTTGAAAGAGATTTATGGTAGATAGAGTGTTCATGATTGATAGAGACAACTAATCAAACTATAAGAAGTATCCGAGAAGGAAGTTCACCAACGGGGGAAACCATAACCTTAGACCTTTATTATAATTGCTTACATCATATTGTTAGTTAATCGTTAGTTTATTAATTTTGTCAGTAGAAATAGTAAAACATCACCATTGATATTCAAAAGTCTTGAGAAAATTGATCAAGTAAAAGTTTCGTATTCTGACGGCTCTATTGATATGTAAATTCCCTGTGGGATCGACTCTGGGCGTAATACCCTGGATTATATTTGCAGCGCCCATTTAGTCTTTCTATAAGATATAGTTGAGCGTGATCACCAACCAAATGAAAAAATGTGAGAGAAATGGCACAAACCCGACTTTAAAACATTCTGCCCAGGCCTCTTTCGCACCTGCGATCCCATGGCCGCTCCTACGGCTCCGCACCTGCGGAAATTCCATCACAGGTGCGACTCT
This sequence comes from Nicotiana knightiana, assembly GCA_005239525.1. Taxonomy (NCBI): domain Eukaryota; kingdom Viridiplantae; phylum Streptophyta; class Magnoliopsida; order Solanales; family Solanaceae; genus Nicotiana; species Nicotiana knightiana. The sequence continues at coordinate 21,653 of ML397223.1, forward strand.
AACGTGACCCAGCAATTCCCGCTCCTGCGATCCCCTCTTCGCACCTGCGATTCCGCAGGTGCGACCAATCTTCCGCACCTACGGCCTCCTCAGCTCCAGCCCCAATCTGGCACCTGTGGTCAAAGCCTCGCATGTACGATTACACCAGATGACAGCAACCTTCAGCCTTCTCCAACTTCAAATATTGATCCGTAAATCACCCGGAAACCACCCGGGGCCCCTGAGACCCCGTCCAATCGCACCAACCTATCCCAAAATATGACACGGACTTGCTTGAGCCCTCAAATCACATCCAACAATGTCGAAATCACAAATCGCACTCAAATCCAATTCTTTAAGAGCTTAGAATCTCTAACTTCTACATCTGACGCCAAAACCTATCAAATCACACCCGATTGACCTCAAATTTTGCACACAAGTCATATTCAACGTTGCGAACCTGTTCCAACTTCCGAAATCGCATTTCGAACTCGATATCAAAACTTTCACTTCCGGCCGGATTTCTCAAAAACCTTCAAATTTCTATCTTTAGCCAAATGACCCCAAAATGACCTACGGGCATCCAAATTGACTTCCGCTTCCGCTCCCAATCCCAGAATCACCGTACGGAGCTATTCCCAGACTCGGAATCCCAAACGGACATCAACCTCACTGATATGCACTTCAAGCCCACATTCATGAAATCTTTCTAATATGTTAACTTCCACAATATACGCCGAAACACTCCCGGGTTATCCAAACCCTGAGACGTACATACACCCAAGTCCGAAATACCCCATCCTACGCCCTGCTTCATTTACCGACGTACTAGTCCGTCCGCTCCTCGTGGACATCCATTAAATGCGCAACAATGTCTTCAAATTCCAAGCTATGCTGTCGTTCCCCCACTTTGCGACTGCTAGACTTCCGCTTCTTACACCTAGCCTCCTAGAAATGGAACCACCGCCTAGCCTCACTCCAGGATCATTCTTTGTATCTCCCAAACCAGCAGATCACCACGACTTCAAGCTCTCAGAAGATTATCTCTTCCCTAGTCTCCTCCATTACCAACCTCTATCCGGCACTGAACCACCGCACCTCAGGATCTCTGCCAACCGCATTCTTCAATGCTTCCTCTCAATACTCTGACCCCACGCAATCGAAGAACCCATAGCACCGACAAATTAACACATTCCATTCGATCAATGACAGCGACTACACGACACAGGTACATATCCCACCTCAATTGAAGACACCAAGTCTTACTAATTCATCAACCCCAATCGGACAATTCATAACCCAAATGTCTTTCCCTTGCCGGAATTAAAACACCGAAATCTCGAAATCACACTCGGAGAAGACCTCCCTTCAAATCATTCATCATCCCCAACATACGGGCAAAAGTTCTATCATCATATCGACACCGCGCGATAATCAATTGCAAACATCATCACTACCCGAGCACAGCCTTAAGGCTCCCAGAAACACAGCTACTGAGCTGAAATAACATATTACTCTTTTGCAGGGCCATAACAACAGCCTTGACCAATTACACATGGAAGCATCTTGGATTACATTTGTAGCACCATTTCCATTCCTCAAATTCCTGATCTATAGCTAGCGCTTTGCGACGCGTAAGATTGAGTAGGAATGAACATAGGCACAAGCCTCAAAGGAATCAACTCGAACGATGAAGAATCAAGAAGGGAAGTACTCCTAACAGCCCTGTAGCCTCTCAAAGATAAGTACAGAAGTCTCTGTATCGATCCGCAAGACTCTACTAGACTTACTCATGACTCATGAGACCTACGGGAACCTGGCTCTGATACCATGTTTTCACGACCCAGAATCCCTAAGGTCGTGATAGCGCCGGACATCAATGTCAGGCAAGCCAAATCATTAATTAATTGAAATAACTTTCTGCTTTACAACATTTATGAAAACACTTCCTTACACTTCATTACATGATAACCAAATAAAAGTCTTTTAATTAAAAGAATGGTTTAAAGATTTCACTTAAGAAATTATAACCCAACACATATCCCATAACCCGGTGTAACAGTGCATGAGCAATTTGTAAAAATTTATACAATCATTACAAAGCCTGTCTGAAATACAACTAGACAAGGAAATTTAAAATGAAATAAATACAGTATGAAGGAGACTCTGTCAGTCGTGGATCACCTCCGGATGATGCAGCTCGCCTAAGTCTCTGTATCCTCCACATTGCTATGAAATTACCCGTGCAATAAAATGCACAGCAAGTGTAGCATGAGTACAAAAACAATGTGTACTCAGTAAGTCGCCCGCCTAACCTCAGAGAGGTAGTGACGAGAGTTCAAATTAGACACTATTTAGGGGTCAATTTAGAATATTTGGGTATGACACTAAGAATGATTTATCATAGGCAATTTATAAAACATGATTTAAATATCTTTCAACTCCGTTCACGTTTGACACCTTATATCTTTGTCATATTAACAATTAATCAGCATGGTGATTTAATCAAATAATAATAATAAATAGATGGGAAGGAACAACTTCTTCCAAAATATTTTTAACAACTTTAAATCTCTGCCATTTCCATTGATAATTCAATATTTCAGGCCAGTAATCAGGCAAAATCATAGCAACTACGCAGCAAATACCATGTGCAAGCAATGCCGAGGGTCGAACGGCGCGGACCAATAATAGTAAAATGTGCACTATCGAAGGGTCGATCGGTTCGAACCATAGATGCATCTATTTTCCCCGCTCGAGAATCGATCATGCGACGCGGTCAACATAAAAATAATAAGGCTAGCCTGCTCGAGAATCATACATGCGACTCAGGTGCTCATATGTACACATATTCACATAATACATCCTTATTTTTATCAAGAAGTAGTTTTCCTCAGGAAAATGGTAAAAATCCCTTTTAAAAGAGCATGAAATATAATTTTTAAATCTTTGTTTTGAAACTCATTTGTCAGGTTTATTCCATAATACAACCCTACCAGGTACACAAACATCCATAGAGAGATAAATTTTCTTTTTAGAAGATTAACAAGATGAACTCTAGTTTTCTTTTAGATATTCAATTACGCCTTCGATTATATTAGCAGTTTAATATTACGGGCAGGATTACAAGTATAACACGTAAGGCATGCTAGTGGGTCCTAGACTACCCGTACATGGCATAATAGTAGCTACGCACGGACTCCCGTCACCTCGTGCATACGTAGCCCCCGAAGATAATAACATCTATTGAATTAATTCACTTAGGGGGACGATTTCTCCTCACAAAGTTAGAAAGGAGACTTACCTCGCTCCGAAATTCCCACACCGGCTTCCAAGCCCCTCCGATGACTCCAACAGACGCACAACGCTCTGAAACTACCACATAATTGCAAATCAATGAAAATTCATCCTAATACTCACAACAAATTCAGATTATATACTTTCCCAACCCCGCTCGGAGAAAAGACCAAAATGCCATTGGACCCATGTGCCCTGAATCCGAAATTCTCGAAGATACATTCTACCCATCGCCCTACTAGTTCAATCATGCAATTTACTCTACATTCCATACTCAAATTCCTGGCTAAATTCCAAATTTACATGTTCTAGGTTTTTCTTCAAAAACCCAAATTTTTCCCACAATTTCCCATATCAAATTTAAGTAATGATCTTGTATTTAACATGGAAATGAGAAGAAATCACTTACCTCTTGATGCTTGGTGAAAATCTCCCTTTGAAATCCTCCAAAAATCACCCCAACCAAATGAAACAATGTGAGAGAAATGGCACAAACCCGACTTTAAAACATTCTGCCCAAGCCTCTTTCGCACCTACGATCCCGTGGCCGCTCTTGCGATCCCCTCTTTGCACCTGCGATTTCGCAGGTGCGACCAATCTTCCGCACCTGCGGCGCCCTTAGATGCACCTAGAGCTCCGCACCTACAGTCAAAGCCTCGCAGGTGCGATTACACCAGATGACAGCAACCTTCAACCTTCTCCAACTTCAAATATTGATCCGTAAATCACCCGGAAACCACCTGGGGCCCCCGAGACCCCATCCAATCACACCAACCTATCCCAAAGCATGAAACCGTACTTGCTTGAGCCCTCATATCACATCAAACAATGCCGAAATCACGAATCGCACTCAAACCCAATTCTTTTAGAACTTAGAATTTAAAACTTCTACATCCGACGCCGAAACCTATCAAATCACACCCGATTGACCTCAAATTTTGCACACAAGTCATATTCAACATTGCGGACCTGCTCCAACTTCCAGAATCACATTCCAACCTCGATATCAAAACTTCCACTTCTGGTCGGATTTCTCAAAAACCTTCAAATTTCTATCTTTAGTCAAATGACCCCAAAATGACCTACGGACATCCAAATTCACTTCCGATCGCGCTCCTAATCCCAGAATCACCGTACGGAGCTATTCCCAGACTCGAAGTCCCAAACGGACATCAACCTCACTGATATGCACTTCAAGCCCACATTCATGAAATCCTTCTAAAATGCTAACTTCCACAATATACGCCGAAACACCCCCGGGTTATCCAAACCCTGAGACGGACATACACCCAAGTCCGAAATTATCATACGAACCTGTTGGAACCTTCAAACCTTGGTTCCGAAGTCGTTTACTCAAAATTCCAATCTTAGTTTATTTCTCCAACTTAAGGCTTCTGAAATTAGAATTTTCTTTCCAAATCAATTCTAAACTTCCTGGAATTCAATTCCGACCATGCCCACGGGTCATAATACCTGAAACGAAGATGGACTTCAAACCACTGAACAACGCGTTAGAGCTCAAAATGACCGGCGGGTCATTACAGTTCAATTCATATCCTAAAATTTTAATTTATAAACTAAAATTCCAATACATAAACTAAAATTCCAATTCATATCCTAAAGGTTCAATTCATATCCTAAAGGCTCAATTCATATCCTAAAAGTTCAATTCATACACATAAATTTTAATTCATAAACTAAAAGTCCCTAAAATTTCAATTCATATCCAAAAGGTTCAATCATAAATTAAAAGTTCAATTCATATCCTAAAATTTCAATTTATAAACTACAATTCCAATACATAAACTAAAAGTCTAATTCATATCCTAAAGGTTCAATTCATATCCTAAAGGCTCAATTCATACACAAAAATTTTAATTCATAAACTAAGAGTCCAATTCATATCCTAAAATTTCAATTCATATCCACAAAAGTTCAATTCATATCCTAAAGGCTCAATTGATATCCAAAAATTCCAATTTATAAACTAAAATTACAATACATAAACTAAAAGTACAATTCATATCCTAAAAGTTCAATTCATATCCTAAAGGTTCAATTCATATCCTAAAGGCTCAATTCATATCCAAAAATTCCAATTCATAAAGTAAAATTCCAATTCATATCCAAAAATTTAATTCATATACTAAACCCTAAATTCTAACTAAACTATCAAGACAAAGTATAATTCAAATCTAACTAAACTAAATTCAACACTAATTAAACTAATTAGTTAATAAAATTAATCAACAAAACTAATTAGAACAAGACCTAAACCCTAATCCTCAATAAAATACAATGGTCAAAGAATTGAAACACTAAATGAAACAATAAACTACAATACATCAAATATTGTAACACACACACACACTAGAAATAACTAAGATCAAGGTTATAATTCTAACCTTGGTTTTTTTTAGGTGGAGAAGGAGAGAGAGAGGGGCGGCAGTGGGCGGCGAGCAGTGGGGAGGTGGTGGCGCGGGGTGGGGGATGTGATTTGGGTGAGTGAAATAGAGAAGGGGAGGGAAAGAGAGAGTTGGGGAAATTTTGGGGAAGGAAATAGGGAAATGGGGGAAACCCGTTTTTGTCTCTGGAATTAGGAAAAGCGACCAACTTTAATCGCTATTTTTGGTCTGTAAATAAGTTTTGACCGTTTGACCAAAAATAGCGACCAACGTTGGTCGCTATTTTTTTTTAAAAAAATCAAATTGAAAATAGCGACCAGCGTTGGTCGCTATTTTAAAAAAAAATATTTTTTTTCTTTAATTATTAAATTAAATTATTTAATTATTAAATTAAATTTTTAAATTTGTTTTTAAAAAATAAACTATTTTTAACTATGTAATTACTTTTAATACATTATAATAGCATCTATGTAAAGTAATTTTTTAAGTTATGTTTAAGTATATGAGTAATTTCATACACACACATAAACTATATTGTAATTGATGATCAATCTTATACTTTACTACGTACGAATAATTGATGAATTGTGGTGCTTTAATTACATATATAGCATGTTATAGTATATGATAGTAGTATTCATTATTTGTATTATAACAGAGTTAATGAATTACATTCATTCATCACTATGTTATAAGTCGATGAATCAATTTACAAGTGTATAAATTCCTAAAATAACCCGACCCTGTGTTCCTAGCGCTTCATGTATATATATATATATACATGAAGCGCTACGAACACAGGGTCAGGTTATTTTAGGGATTGATACATATATACAGCTATGTAACGACATGACCGGTCGTTTTGAGGATTTCAGCTCTTGTAACGACCCAGTCGGTCGTCTCAAGAATTAACGCCTCGATCCCCCTATTAACTATTTTTCCCCAAGTCTATTTCTGCTAAATTGAATTGCCGGGACGTTCAGTTATGAGTTTTGGGACACTTAGTCCCTAAATGAGAGCTTAAGTGTTGGAAAGTTGCCCGTAGTTGGAGCAGTGTGAAGATGGCCTCGGAATGGAAATTCGATGGTTCCATAGCTCCGTTAGGTGATTTCGGGGTTGGGAGCGTGTTCGGAATGTATTTTTGAGGTCCGTAGCTCATTTAGGCTTGAAACGCCGAAGTTTGAATTTTTGGAGTCTCCAGCCCGATAGTGAATTTTTTATCCGAGGGGCAGAATGGAATTTTGGAAGTTGCAGTAGTTTCGTCATGTCATTTGGGATGTGTGTGCAAAATTTGAGGTCATTCGGATGAGTTTAGACATGTTTCGGCGTCGGATGTGAATTCTAGAATTTTCCTAAGTTTCTAGGCTTGAACCTATGCATAATCAATGTTTTTGATGTTATGAGACGCGTTTTTTAAGGCTAGAACTAGTTAAAATAAGGTGCTAAGGTTGGTTGGTGGTTTTGGTTGAGGTCCTGGGGGCCTCGGGGTTGTTTCGGATGCTTAACAGGTGAAAATATTGGGACTTAGCTACTGCTGAAGCAGGCCTCTTCTGGTGTCTTCGCACCTGCGAAGGTTTTTCCGCAGGTGCTGACTCTCAGGCGCGTGGGGCTTGATCGCAGGTGTGATAGGGGGAGATTTTACCAGTGGTCGCAGGTGCGACCTGGGTTCCACAGGTGCGGGACCGCAGGCGCGACCAAACGACCGCAGGTGCGGCCCCAGTGGACTTAAGTGAATCCCGCACCGGCAATGGATTTTCCGCAGGTGCGGTGATCGGGACGTCAAGTGCGAGATCCCTGTGTGTTTTATTCCAAAAATCCGAGAGTTTATTTCATAAGTCTAAAAATCGTGTAAGGGCTCAAGAATTGGCGATTTTCTGTGGGTTTTGAAGAGAAGGATCATAGGTAACATTTTCTAATCCTAATTCATTGTTAGACCTAATCTCCGTTGTTTTCTTTAGTTTAATTATCAAAAATGGGGGGAAAACCATATGAAATTGATGAAATTTCCCTAACCCGAAATTCTGAAAATTTATGGGATTTTTGGCATCGGATTTCGATTGTTTCTGGTTGAATGAGTCCATGAGTGAATGGGTGTCCGGAAAATATAACTTTTACCCGATTCCGAGACGTGGGCCCGAGGGGCATTTTGGTCATTTTACCTAATTTCGCGCCTTAGCTTGAATTAAACAGTGAAAATCAGTAGCATGAGATGTTATTCACGATATGTAATTGAATTGTATAGATTTGGGCCATTTGGAGTCGGATACTCGTGGCAAACGTGTGGTTTCGAGTTGATTTTGAGCCGGTTCGAGGTAAGTGGCTTGTGTAACCTTGTGTGGGGGACCTTTCCCCTTAGGATGTGATATTTGTTAATTGTATGCCTTGTACGTGAGGTGACGAGAGCATTCTTTTGCTAATTGTTGAAAATCCGGTTTTACTTTAAATATTTAGACTGAATTTCTTCCTTACCTGCTTTATTCTACTTGCAATTATAGCCTATGTTAGTTTAGAAAAGCATGCCTAGTTGACTTGAATTGCCTAATTGCTTAAGTTGCTTTAATTGTACTACGTGAAGCATATTAGGCTAGAACTACTTGTTGCCTTGTATTTTTGCACTCTATTTTTGAATGTCTTCTTGTTGTGGCTGCGTATTTACTTTGGGAGTACGGGACGGTATCCTGGGAGATCCCCCTGCATATTTACTTTGGGACTATGGGACGGTATCCCGGGAGATCCCCCTGCATATTTACTTTGGGACTACGGGACGGTATCCCGGGAGATCCCCCTGCATATTTACTTTGGGACTACGGGACGGTATCCCGGGAGATCCCCCTGCATATTTACTTTGGGACTACAGGACGGTATCCCGGGAGATCCCCTTGCATATTTACTTTGGGACTACGGGAAGGTATCCCGCGAGATCCCCCTGCATATTTACTTTGGGACTACGGGACGGTATCCCGGGAGATCCCCCTGCATATTTACTTTGGGACTACGGGACGGTATCCCGGGAGATCCCCCTGCATATTTACTTTGGGACTACGGGACGGTATCCCGGGAGATCCACTAGACAGTTGAGAAAAGGACTACAGGACGGTATCCTCGGAGATCCTCATTGTTACCATTGTTATTGAGCTGTTCATATTCCGTGTTTACTCTGTTCTTGTGTTTGTTATTGCCTTGTTGACCCGTCTTACTTCACTGCTGTATTCATTATTACCGTCTGTTTTCATACTGTAAATCCCTATTATATAGTTTAACCTCAGTAGGGCCCTGACCTTCCTCGTCACTACCCGACCGAGGTTAGGCTTGGCACTTACTGAGTACCGCTGTGGTGTACTCATGCCCTTTCCTGCGCATGTTTTTCATGTGCAGATCCAGGTACCTCCAATCAGGCGCACTATCCCCGAGGTTGAGAGACACAACAGAGATTTCGAGGTACATCTGCCGCGTCTGCAAACCAGGAGTCTCTATCTTATTCCAGATTTTGTGAAAAGTTTATCCTTCCTTACAGTTGTATAGACATTCTGGAGTTAGAGCGGTGTATTATATCCTGTTAGCCTGTGGTTCCTGTGAGTTTCCGGGTTTTGGGGTGGTATTGTGGACTTCCGTATTATTTTGGGTTGTATATCCCAAGCGGCATTTATTTACAGTCCTTCTTTTAAATTTGTTCCGTTTTTACTTAATTATTCCGCAACTTATGTTGATATTCCACATTGCTAGGCTTACCTAGTTATAGTGACTAGGTGCCATAACGACATGTTCACGGAGGGCGAACTGGCGTCATGACAAGTTGGTATCAGATCTCTAAGTTCATAGGAGTCATGGAACACATGCCGGTTTATTAGAGTCTCGCTGATTGGTACGGAGACGTCTGTACTTATCTACGAGAGGCTATGTAATTGTTTAGGAAAAATCTTCACTTCATTGATTTCCTTGTCGTGCAATATTTTTGACATCAATTCTAAACATCTGTCTTCTATTCTCTCACAGATGGTGAGTACATGTGTTACTCGGGACGATCAGGCACCCGTGCCCCCTACTGCAGCCGTTAGAGGCCGGGGCCGAGGACGCGCACGTGGTGCAGCGAGAGCACCTGCGCGAGCTGCCGCCAAGGTACCACCAGCAGATCCAGCTGAGGTTCAGGCACCTGACACGCCTACTACCACTACTACTCCATCCCTTCAGGAGACGTTAGCTCAGTTCATGTCTATGTACACCACTCTGGCTCAGGCAGAGTTGCTTCCCCTTGCTGCAGCCACATCTCAGGCCGGGGGAGGAGCACAGACTCCCGCCACCTGCACTCCTGAGCAGCGAGTGCCTGTGGAGCATGTCCTAGAGATCATTCATGCACCGCCCGTAGTGCCACTTCAGCCCGAGGATGGGTTAGCTGCTTCAGAGGACGAGCAGCGGAGACTTGAGAGGTTCAAGAAGTATGATCCTCCGGCATTCAGTTGGCTAGCATCAGACGATGCCTTGGAGTTTCTAGAGGAGTGCCACCGTATTCTTTGCACTATGAGCATAACCGGATCTAGTGGGGTTTCCTTTACTACCTTCCAGCTACGCGGAGCCGCCTATGATTGGTGGCGCACCTATGAGTTAGACAGTCCAGACGAGGCTGCTTCACTGACCTGGACCCAGTTCTCAGACATGTTCTTGAGAGAGTTTGTTCCTCAGAGCCTCAGGGATGGATGGCGCGTAGAGTTTGAGCATTTCCGCCAGGGTGCTATGACAGATTCAGAGTATGCTATATGTTACACCAGATTTGCTAGGCATGCACCGGGCTTGCTTGCTACTGTCCGTGAGAGGGTTCGCCGGTTCATTGAGGGTCTTATCCCACCCATCAGATCTAGCATGGCTCGAGAGTTGGAGATGGACATTCCTTATCAGCAGGTAGTGAGCATTGCTAGGAGGATCGAGGGTATGCTCGCTAGGGAGCGAGAGGAGAGAGAGGCCAAGAGGCCTCGAGAGTCGGGCCACTACTCTGGTGCCCGTACCCCAGCAGCAGGTCGACATGGTAGGGGTTATATGGTCCGCCCCATTCATTCAGCCCTTCCAGCAGCCAGCGGTACCCCAGCTTCACCCAGGCCTCAGGAGCCTTACTGTGCACCTCCAGTTTCTAGTGCGCCTTCTGCGCGGGGTGCCTTCAGAGGTCAGTCTGGCAGACGTGGCCCTAGCCAGTCACAGCCACTACGTCCTCCCAGAGCTTGTTTCGAGTGTGGCGATACACGCCATGTGGTTAGGGACCGCCCCAGACTTATTAGGGGTGCATCTTCACAGACTTTTCAGCCACAGCGTGCTCAGCAAGGTTCTCAGGCCATGATCACAGCTCCAGCTGCTACCTCATCTGCCCAGCCAGCTAGGGGCGGAGGTCGGGGAGGTAGAGGTCGCCCTCGAGGGGGAGGCCAGGCGAGATATTATGCTATTCCTGCTCGTACCAAGGCCGTTGCCTCTAATTCTGTCATTACAGGTATTATACTGGTTTTCCACAGAGATGCATCGGTTCTTTTCGATCCAGGCTCCACGTATTCTTATATGTCTTCTTGTTTTGCTCCGCATTTGGGTATAGACCGAGATTCTTTGAGTTCTCATGTTTATGTTTCTACTCCTATAAGGGATTCTCTTGTTGTGGACCACGTTTATCGGTCGTGTTTGGGTACTATTCGTGGTTTTGAGACCAGTGCGGATTTATTGTTACTCGATATGGTGGATTTTTATATTATCTTGGGCATGGACTGGTTGTCACCCCATTATGCTATTCTTGATTGTCACGCCAAGACCATGACGCTGGCTATGCCAGGTAGAGTGGAGTGGTACCTTATATCACACTCCCAGTTGAGTTATCTCTTTTCTTAGAGCTCAGCGTGTGGTTGAGAAGGGGTGTGCCGCGTATTTAGCTTGTGTGAGAAATGTCAGTATTGATACCCCTTCTGTTGATTCAGTTCCAGTGGTACGGGATTATCCCGATGTGTTTCCAGTTGATCTTCCGGGTATGCCGCCCGATAGAGACATTGATTTTGGCATTGATTTGTTGTCGGGCACTTAGCCCATTTTCATTCCTCTGTACCGTATGGCTCCTCCTGAGTTGAAGGATTTGAAGGAACAGTTACAAGAATTGCTTGATAAGGGTTTTATTCGACCTAGTGTTTCACCTTGGGGTGCTCCTGTCTTGTTTGTGAAGAAAAAGGATGGTTCTATGCGCATGTGTATTGATTATCGCCAGTTGAACAGGGTTACAGTGAAGAACCGTTATCCCTTGCCTCGTATTGATGATTTATTTGACCAGCTTTAGGGCGCACAGGTATTTTCTAAGATTGATTAGCGCTCAGGTTACCATCAGTTAAAGATTCGGGAGCCGGTTATCCCAAAGACTGCTTTCAGGACTCGGTATGGCCATTACGAGTTTCTAGTTATGTCTTTCGGGATGACTAATGCCCCCGCAACATTTATGTATTTGATGCACAGTGTGTTCAGGCCATATCTCGACTCGTTCATCATTGTTTTCATAGATGATATTCTTGTTACTCCCGGAGTCGGGAAGATCATGAGCAGCACCTGAGGAAAGTGCTTCAGACCCTGAGAGAGAAGAAGTTGTATGCAAAGTTCTCAAAATGTGAGTTTTAGTTGAGTTCTGTGGAATTCTTAGGCCACGTGGTATCGAGTGAGGGTATTCAAGTGGATCCGAAGAAGGTAGAGGCCGTGCAGAGTTGGCCCAGGTCGTCCTTAGTTACAGAGATTCGCAGTTTCCTTGGCTTGGCAGGTTACTACCGCCGTTTTGTGGAGAGATTTTCATCGATTGCAGCCCCTATGACTAGATTGACCCAGAAGGGTGCTCCATTTCAGTGGACAAAGGAGTGTGAGGCGAGCTTTCAGAAGCTCAAGACAGCTTTGACTACAGCCCAAATCTTGATATTGCCTACTGGTTCGGGATCTTATACAGTTTATTGTGATGCCTTGCGAGTCGGCCTTGGAGCGGTGTTGATGCAGGACGGTAGGGTGATTGCCTACGCGTCTAGACAGTTGAAGATACATGAGAAGAATTACCCTGTCCATGACCTTGAGTTAGCTGCCATTGTTCATGCCTTGAAGATCTGGCGTCATTATTTGTACGGTGTGCCTTGTGAGATTTATACTGACCACCGGAGTTTGCAGCACATATTCAGGCAGAAGGATCTAAATTTGCGCCAGCGTAGATGGTTAGAGTTGCTAAAGGACTATGACATCACTATATTATACCACTCGGGGAAGGCCAATGTGGTGGCCGACGCCTTGAGTCGCCGGGCGAAGAGTTTGGGGAGTTTGGCATACCTTCATGCATCTGAGAGTCCTCTAGCCTTAGATGTCCAGTCCTTAGTTAGTCAATTCGTAAGATTGGATCTTTCTGAGCATCGCCGGGTATTAGCTTGTGTGGTTTCTCGGTATTCCTTATTCAATCGTATCAGGGAGCGGCAGTTCGATGATCCTCATTTACTTGTCCTCAAGGACACGGTCCAGCACGGTGATGCCAGAGATATGACCATTGGAGATGAAGAGGTATTGAGGATGCAGGGTCGGATTTGTGTGCCCAATGTTGATGGTCTTCGGGAGTTGATTTTAGCTGAGGCCCACAGTTCTCGGTATTCCATCCATCCGGGTACCACGAAGATGTACCAGGATCTGAGAGAGCACTATTGGTGGCGAAGAATGAAGAAGGATATAGCAGAGTTTGTAGCCAAGTGTCTCAACTGTCAGCAGGTCAAATGTGAGCATCAGAGACCGGGAGGGTTACTTCAGCAAATTGAGCTTCCAGAGTGGAAGTAGGAGCGGGTCACCATGGACTTTGTGGTTGGACTTCCTCGGACTTTGAGGAAGCATGTGCTATTTGGGTGATTGTGGATCGGCTGACCAAATCAGCCATTTCATTCCAGTAGTGACTACTTATTCATCGGAGCGATTGGCGGAGATTTATATTTGCGAGATCGTTCGTATGCATGGTATTCCAGTTTCTATTATTTCAGACAGAGGTACTCAGTTCACTTCATGGTTTTGGAGGACCGTTCAGCAGGAGTTAGGTACCAGGGTGGAGTTGAGCACAACATTTTACCCCCAGACGGACAGACAGTCCGAGCGCACTATTCAGATTCTTGAGGATATGCTCCGTGCGTGTGTGATTGAGTTTGGAGGGCCTTAGGATTAGTTCCTACCATTGGCGGAGTTTGCTTACAACGACAGTTACCAATCCAGCATTCAGATGGCGCCGTATGAGGCTTTATATGGTAGGAGGTGCAGATCTCCGGTGGGTTGGTTTGAGCCGGGTGAAGCCAGGCTATTGGGCACAGAGTTGGTTCAGGATGCATTGGAGAAGGTCAAGGTGATTCAGGATAGACTCCGTACAGCCCAGTCCAGACAGAAGAGTTACGCGGACCGGAAGGTTTGTGATGTTTCATATATGGTCGGAGAGCGGGTTCTGCTTCGGGTTTCGCCTATGAAGGGCGTTATGAGATTTGGGAAGAAAGGAAAGTTGAGTCCGAGGTTTATTTTCCCTTTTGAGATATTGAGGCGTGTTGGGGAGGTTGCTTATGAGCTTGCCTTACCTCCCAGCTTGGCAGGGGTTCATCCAGTATTTCATGTTTCGATGCTCCGGAGGTATCACGGTGATCCGTGTCATGTCTTGGATTTCAGTTCAGTCCACTTGGACAAGGATCTATCATATGTTGAGGAGCCTGTAGCTATATTGGGCAGGCAGGTCAGAAAGCTAAGGTAGAAGAACATTGCTTCAGTAAGGGTTCAATGGCAGGGTCAGTCGACTGAGGAGGCGGCCTGGGAGGCCGAGCAGGATATGCCCAGCAGTTACCCTCATCTTTTCACTACTTTAGGTATGTCTTTATGCTCGTTCGAGGACGATCAAATTTTTAAGTGTAGGAGGATGTGACGACCCGGTCGGTCGTCTCAAGAATTAACGCCCCGATCCCCTATTTGAGTTTCGGGGAGTTTTGGGACACTTAGTCCCTAAAGGAGAGCTTAAGTGTTGGTAAGTTGCCTGTAGTTGGAGCAGTGTGAAGACGGCCTCGGAATGGAAATCTGATGGTTCTGTTAGCTCCGTTAGGTGATTTCGGGGTTGGGAGCATGTTCGGAATGTATTTTGGAGGTCCGTAGCTCATTTAGGCTTGAAATGCCGAACTTTGAATTTTTGGAGTCTCCAGCCCGATAGTGAATTTTTGATTCGAGGGTCAGAATGGAATTTCGGAAGATGCATTAGTTCCTTCATGTCATTTGGGATGTGTGTGCAAAGTTTGAGGTCATTCGGATGAGTTTAGACGTGTTTCGGCGTCGGATGTGAATTCTAGAATTTTTCTAAGTTTCTAGGCTTGAACCTATGCATAATCGATGTTTTTGATGTTATGAGACGTGTTTTTTAAGGCTCGACCTAGTTCAAATAAGGTGCTAAGGTTGGTTGGTGGTTTTGGTTGAGGTCCCGGGGGCCTCGGGGTTGTTTCGGAAGCTTAACGGGTGAAAAATTGGGACTTAGCTGCTGCTAAACCAGGCCTCTTATGGTGTCTTCGCACCTGCGAAGGTTTTTCCGCAGGTGTGGACTCGCATGCGCGTGGGGCTTGATCGCAGGTGCGATAGGGGGAGATTTGACCAGTGGTCGCAGGTGCGACCTGGGTTCCGCAGGTGCGGGATCGCAGGCGCGACCAAACAACCGCAGGTGCGGCCCCAATGGACTTAAGTGAATCCCGCACCAGCGATGCTCTTTCCGCAGGTGCGGTGATCGGGACCACAGGTGCGAGATCCCTGTGTGTTTTATTCCAAAAATCCGAGAGTTTATTTCATAAGTCTAAAAATCGTGTAAGGGCTCAAGAATTGGCGTTCTTCTGTGGGTTTTGAATAGAAGGATCATAGGTAACATTTTCTAATCCTAATTCATTGTTATACCATTAATCTCCGTGGTTTTCTTTAGTTTAATTATCAAAAATGGGGGAATAAAGGAATTGATGAAATTTCCCCAACCCGAAATTCTTAAAATTTATGGGGTTTTTGGCATCGGATTTCGATTTTTTCTGGTTGAATGAGTCCGTGAGTGAATGGGTGTCCGGAAAATATAACTTTTACCCGATTCCGAGACGTGGGCCCGAGGGGCATTTTGGTTATTTTACCTAATTTCGCGCCTTAGCTTGAATTAAACAGTGAAAATCAGATGCATGAGATGTTATTCACGATGTGTAATTGAATTGTATAGATTTGGGCCATTTGGAGTCGGATACTCGTGGCAAACGTGTGGTTTCTAGTTGATTTTGAGCCGGTTCGAGGTAAGTGGCTTGTCTAACCTTGTGTGAGGGACCTTTCCCCTTAGGATGTGATATTTGGTAATTGTATGCCTTGTATGTGAGGTGACGAGCGCGTACTTGTGCTAATGTTTGAAAATCCGGTTTTACTTTAAATATTTAGACTGAGTTTCTTCCTTACCTGCTTTATTCTACTTGCAATTATAGCCTATGCTAGTTTAGAAAAGCATGCCTAGTTGACTTGAATTGCCTAATTGCTTAAGTTACTTTAATTGTACTACGTGAAGCATGTTAGGCTAGAACTACTTGTTGCCTTGTATTTTTGCACTCTATTTCT
>ML397223.1:38657-69136 GCA_005239525.1 Nicotiana knightiana
GGGAGATCCCCCTGCATATTTACTTTGGGACTACGGGACGGTATCCCGGGAGATCCCCCTCCATATTTACTTTGGGACTACGGGACGGTATCCCGGGAGATCCCCCAACATATTTACTTTGGGACTACGGGACGGTATCCCGGGAGATCCCCCTGCATATTTACTTTGGGACTACGGGACGGTATCCCGGGAGATCCACTAGACAGTTGAGAAAAGGACTATAGGACGGTATCCTGGGAGATCCTCATTGTTACCATTGTTATTGAGCTGTTCATATTTCGTGTTTACTCTGTTCTTGTGTTTTTTATTGCCTTGTTGACCCGTCTTACTTCACTGTTGTATTCATTATTACCGTCTATTTCATACTGTAAATCCCTATTATATAGTTTAACCTCAGTAGGGCCCTGACCTTCCTCGTCACTACCCGACCGAGGTTAGGCTTGGCACTTACTGAGTACCGATGTGGTGTACCCATGCCCTTTCCTGCGCATGTTTTTCATGTGCAGATCCAGGTACCTCCACTCAGGCGCACTATCCCCGAGGTTGAGACACAACAGAGACTTCGAGGTACATCTGCCGCGTCCGCAGACCAGGAGTCTCTATCTTATTCCAGATTTTGTGAAAAGTTTATCCTTCCTTACAGTTGTATAGACATTCTGGAGTTAGAGCAGTGTATTATATCCTGTTAGCCTGTGGTTCCTGTGAGTTTCCGGTTTTTGGGGTGGTATTGTGGACTTCCGTATTATTTTGGGTTGTATATGCTAAGAGGCATTTATTTATAGTCCTTCTTTTAGATTTGTTCCATTTTTACTTAATTATTCCGCAACTTATGTTGATATTCCGCATTGCTAGGCTTACCTAGTTATAAAGACTAGGTGCCATCACGACATGTTCATGGAGGGCGAACTGGGATCGTGACAGCTCTGTTCGGTGGCGTAAGGTCATGAACAACTTCACATTGTATATATCAACCTGCGTGGGTGGTTAGATTTAGTTACCGGATAATCCGGAGTCGAATTGGAAAGAAAATTCTCATTTCGGAAGCCTTAAGTTGGAAAAATCAACTAAGATTGAAATTTTGGGTCAACGACCTCCGAACCAGGATTTGAAGGTTCCAGTAGGTTCGTAGGATGATTTCGGACTTGAGCTTATGTTTGGACCGGGATTTGGATAACCCGGGAGCGTTTCGGCGTTTATTATGGAAGATAGCATTGTAGAAAAATTTCATAAATCTGGGTTGAAAGGCATTTCAGTGATATAGATGTCCGTTTGGGACTCTGAGCCTGGGAATAGCTCCGTATGGTAATTCTGGAGTTTGGAGCACGATCAGAAGCGAATTCGGATGTCTGTAGGTTATTTTGAAGTCATTTGGCTAAAGATAGAAATTTGAAGGTTTTTGAGGAATCCGACCGGAAGTGGAAATTTTGATATCGGGGTCGGAATGCGATTACGAAAGTTGGAGCAGGTCCGTAATATTGAATGTGACTTGTGTGCAAAATTTGAGGTCAATCGGGCGTGATTTGATAGGTTTCGGCATCGAATATAGAAGTTTAAAGTTCTAAAGTTCATAAAGCTTGAATAGGATTACGATTCGTGTTTTTAGCATTGTTTGATGTGATTTGAGGCCTCGACTAAGTCCGTGTTATGTTTTGAGACTTGTTGTCACATTCGGACGGGGTCCCGAGGGGCTCGGGTGAGTTTCGGGGTGGTTTCGGACCATTTCTAGGCCATTTATAGCTGTTGGTTTTTGGCTACAGCAGTGTGCTACGCGATCGCGGGGAATCAGTCGCGATCGCGATGAGTAAAATGAGAGAAATGGGCCAGTGAAGCGCGATCGCGGAAAGCCTTTCGCGATCGCGTAGAGGAAATGCTTTGCTGCACTGACTCGACTTTGGAAGCAAATCTTGAAATCTATAAGGAATTTGGAGATGATCCAAAAACGAAAGTTTTATCCCTTTGAGTATAATCAAACCATTTGTTATTTGGAGTTGTGTACAAATAGTTATGGTTGATAAACTACAGCATGTCCAAAACTGGGCATTTGTTCTTCGCGATCGCGAAGAGTAAATTTTAGGCTGGAAATTTTTGTGCTTCGCGATCGCGATGGGTAAAGACCTGGGTAAAAGTTATATAATGGGGGTTAAGTCATTTTTAACATATTTTGACTTTTAGAGTTCGGTTTTTGGCTATTTTTTGGGGGTTTTTCACACAAATTGAATGGGTAAGTGTTCTTCAACTATAATTAATTATATTTCATGAATTAGTTTTTGTTTTTATTATTTAATTTGTTTTTGGGGTTGAGGAAATTGTGGGTTTTGAAAGAAAACTTCAAAAATGAAAATTCATGATTTGAATGACCAAATGTTATCGGAATTTGATGAAATTAGTATGGTTGGACTCATTGTTTGAAATTTATAAATTTTGTCGAGTTCCGAGGTGCGGGCCCGGGGTCCGACTTTTGGGTCGATTTTTATATTTTTGTAAAGATTGAAACTTTATTATCCGGAATAGTCCCTTACAAGTTTTATGTGTATTTTGAAGTTGTTTTAGAGTGATTTTTAACCGTCCGGAGGTCTTTTCACCTGATAAGTCGTTTTTAGAGTACCGGGTAGTCGCCGTCGAGGTAAGTATCTTGCCTAACGTTGTGTGGGGGAACTACCCCTTAGGATTGAGTCTTCCTTGTTGATTGTAGTCCGAGTATGCGGGGTGACGAGTGTGTACTCGTACTTATTAGCAATTAGATTGCCCTTTTAGGATTCGTAGGTTCTTATATTACCTGTGTACGATTTGTAATTGTTACATTTGAATCCTTGGTTGTTAATTTCATCCCTTCCTGTTTAAATTAGAATTACTTTTTTTGGATTCGTTCGTTGGCTATTTGACTTTACTTGACTTAACTGAATATTCCACTTCTCTTATCATCATGTTATATTTCCTTCCTAGCTTGCCTAATTGACTATAATTAGTGTCATCTAGCCTTTTAGTTTACTAGACGTAGTTGGAACATCTATTCATTGGAGTCAAGCATGCCCGTGAGTCTTACATTGTGATTTATATGACTATTCCCTTAAGTGCTACTTAGGTATAATTGTTAGACATTTATGTTATTGGTATTTCCTTGATGTTGCTTATTATTGAAGCCTTTGTTGAAGTTGAGTTTAGTCCGTGAAGTTAATCGTTTAAGTGAGATTTGTTATAGTTGTTTTCCCTTGTCGGGATTGTATGGTTTCTCTTATTACTCCGTTGTTGATGATGTTGTTTGCCTTGTTGACTCCCTTGCCGGGGTGTTATGGTTTCTATTACCATTTATGTTGTTAATAATTTGTTTTCATTGTTTACTCCCTTGTCGGGATGGTATGAGTTCCATTGTGGTTTATACTATTGATGATACTGTTTGCGTCGTTGACTCCCTTGCCGGGATGTTGTAGTTTATGATTCTTATTGTTGATATCCCTTGTTAAATTGTTGTTTATGTTATTTAGCACGAGGGAATATTCCGTGCCATGTTTATGTTATTTATAACGAGGGAATATTACGTGCCATGTTTATGTTATTTAGCACGAGGGAACATTCTGTTCCATGTTTATGTTATATAGCACGAGGGAACATTTCGTGCCATGTTTATGTTATTTATCACGAGGGAACATTCCGTGCCATGTTATGTTATGTTAGCACGAGGGGACATTTTGTGCCATGTTTAATGTCGTGTTTATGTTATTTAGCACGAGGGGACATTCTGTGCCGTGTTTATGTTATTTAGCACGAGGGGGCATTCCGTGCCGTATTTATGTTATTTAGCACGAGGGGACATTCCATGTCGTGTTTACATTATCTAGCACGAGGGGACATTCCGTGCCGTATTTATGCATCATTATTTCCGTTGTTCCTGTTTGCTATTTACTGCATTTATGGGCAAGATTTGATATTCCTCCTGTACTGCATGACAATTTCTGAGTTACGGGCTGAGTTCCGGTGGATAAATCTTGAGGAGATTTTGATCAAGAGATTTTATTGAAAAGTATTATTGAATAAGCAATGGTTTTGAAATGATTATATTTGAATGACTTTTACATCGAAGGTATATTTGAAAAGTATTAGTCTTGCCTAAAATGATATTTGGAAGTCATTTATTGGGAAAGCATCTTTGGAAAGTTTCGTATTTTGAAAGAAACTATGTTTTACGTAATTCTCTCTATTAAATATACTTACATCTACTTTTGGAGAAAGTATGTTTTCAAAGGAAACTCTTCCATACTAAAATGATTTTATTTGCAAAACTTTTTCATATGAACTGTTGTTTAAAGATTTCCACCAGTCTATGGATTTTAATGGCTAAAGCCCGATGTGAACAAACCGACGTAGAGTTGAGTTATTGGCGTTCTCTATTGTATTGTATTTCCTTTCGGTTTGGCTTGTTTTATTGTCCATATTTCTGTGTATTTTTATATTGTTTCGTGATAGAGTTCTGTAGATTCCTTCCGCTTTATATTGTCATTGTCGTAAATTATTCCGTGAAGCCTTAGGTAGATGTAACGTTCGGTCATTTCTACATTCATGTTATTTCTTTTGTAGACCAGTGGTGTCTTGACTAGTCCTCGTCACTACTTCACCGAGGTTAGTCTTGATACTTACTGGGCACCATTGTGGTGTGCTCATACTACACTTCTGTATATTTTTGTGTGCAAATCCAGGTATATATTGTAGTAGTTGTGTGGATGATTACCGAGGAGACTCAAGGTAACCTGCTGCTGCGTTCGCATGCGTCGGAGTCACCTTCTTTGTATTTATTATTCATACACTGTTGTATTTATTTCCAAACATATGTACTTAGAAGTTGTAGAAGATTCGTAGAGCTTATGACTTGTACTACCGGTTTTGAGAAAGTTTGTACATTCTGTTGAGATTTTATATCGAGACTGCTGGCCTTCTTTTATTATTGTTGTTATTCAGTCACTGTTAGGCTTACCTAGTCCCTAAGACTAGGTGCCATCACGATACCCAACAGAGGGAAATTTGGGTCGTGACAGGCTATCATATTGTATATATATATAAATATATATATACACACACACACACACATACACACACACACATACACACTTCATTGTAATACTATAACGTATATATAACTTGTTATAGTATATGTTAGTGTGTGTATATATATAACACACACACTTCGTGCTGCTTTAACTACATATATAGCATGTTATAGTATATGATATTGTATTCATTATTTGTATTATAACAGAGTTAATGAATTACATTCATTCATCCCTAGGTTATAAGTTGATGAATCAATTATAACAGATTAATTGATATAGGTCGAGACGTTTTGTTTTGAATATTCAACGATGCATCAGAATAGGTTATACATAATCATATACTATAACCCGACCCTGTGTTACTAGCGCTTCATGTGTGTATATATATATATATATATATATGTATATATAGACACACACAGACACTTCACTGTAATACTATAACATATATATAACTTATTATAGTATATGCTAGTGTGTGTATGTATATGACATTCATTCATCACTAGTAACACAGGGTCGGGTTATTTTAGGGATTTATACACTTGTAAATTGATTCATCAACTTATAACCTAGTGATGAATGAATGTTATATACATACACACACTAACATATACTATAACAAGTTATATATACGTTATAGTATTACAATGAAGTGTTTGTGNCCTTTCCATAAGCGACCAACTTTGGTCGCTAATTTTAAATTTTATTTATTTAAATTTTATAATTTTTAAAATAATAATAGAATTATTAAAGAATTTATAATTGGGTCCCACTTTGACGACCAAAGTTGGTTGCTAATTTTAATATTTCTTTGACCTAGGAAGTCTGACCAGTCCAGTCAACATTTTGACCACACTATCGATCAAAAAGAGACCAACATTGGTCTTTAATAAATTTACAATTATTTTTTAATAATTTTATCCAATTTAGCAACCAACTTTAATCGCTTTTTTTGATAGACCAATTTTGATCGCAAATTTTTGATCGCTTTTTGCAGGATTTTTAGTAGTGCGAGTTTTTCGGACAAACAGCCCCGAGTTGCTGGATCAGTGGGGCACTGGTAGTGCTTGAGGCTTTATCTTTGTAAAGTTATTTCATATTGTTAGATAATACATTTGTCCCTAGTTGGTTGTGTAAGGATTTCTCAATAGATTTATAATGACCTGAATGACTCCACCCATTGCGTTAAGACTTCGGATTGGATGCCCATATTCTTTTACACATACACAAACAAGTTAGTGAACAATATTATATTCTTTTTTATGTTTTTGCTTCTTGATGTTGTTTCCTTAAATTTAATGAAGCTTTTATATTTGCAACTAATCCTCCTAGAGATACATCTCTGTAAGGTTTCCCCTTTTTTGAAATTATTTGAAGATGTCAGGAGAGATGTTGAGTGCCACCATATATATATAGTTGCGAGTGCCTAATAATACTATGTATGTTTTTACTAACTAATATTTCATTGCTTTGATCTTTTCACTTGAATAATGTGTTAGATTTCAAAATCTATGTTTCTTGTTGGTGCAACTGTGAGGGGCTTTGGGTGGTTTTCTCACGCAATGTAATTAGTATTTGAACGCATCACAGGATGTCACGCTTGCATGCTCCCATATCATTGTAGCAATATTATATTTTCAGATCTACTGGAAGATCTGAAAACTTTTATCATGATTGGTTCTTTCGTCAAGTAACTCGGATACGTTGTTTCTACCCAATACTTGATGGTCCCTTTAGTTGAAATATGTTTTTTGGACATTCCTACCTCGCAGAGTCACCAAAAATTGTATAATTAGACTATAGTCCTTATCTGTTATAAAACTAAATTTGGTGGATAGTCTTCGTAAATTTGCTCTATCAACCATTTACTTTTGCACTGCCCAGAAGCTGCAGATATCGAGATGTATTTCTAGCAATCTTAGGATTAAGTTGGGCTCAACCTAGAGACATCAGGGAGGCAGTAGAAAGTTTGAGTAAGTGGAAAGTTGACATAAAGCAGCTATCTGGAGCCTGTTTGGATGGGCTCAAACCAGCTTTTAAACACTTTTTAACTTTTAATAGTGCTTGGCAACCAAAAAAAAGTGGCTTAAAAAAAGCTAAAATCTGCTTTAAAAAGTCAAAACCAACAAGTTGGGTAAACTCAACTTTTTTGAAATTGGCTTAAAAGCCACCTTACTTTGACCAAGAATTTTACATTCTTATCCCTTATAACTTTTCTTAATTCCAAAATTACCCTTCAGTAAAAAAAACCCTAAACACACGATATTTTTCTTTTCTCCCTACTTGTTGCAGATTCTGCCTTCTTCTTCCTCAGACCTGCGCTCTTCTTCCTCAGACCTGCGTTCTTCTTCCTCTTCTTGTTGCGGACTCTCCCCAACTTCAGCTCCAATTTGAAAGCCTCTTCAGTCCAGTAAGTTTAATCTTCCTGTTGAATGTTAATTCCTAGTGTGTTTTTAAAGTTTTGGATTAATATCAATAAAAATAAATGGTTCAGATTGCAACTCTTATTAATTCTCTATTGCCTCAAGTTTCCTTCATCACCCACTTCCAATACTCTCCATAGGTTTTCACCTGTTTCTTTATCCAACGCACTATATGACACTTTTTTGCTTTTTAAAAATATATGTTCATCCCTCCTTATATTACAATAAATATTATAATTTTGACTATAATTTAAACTGTATTCTTCGAGTATTGGAAGTTTGTGGATGAGAATTTGGTTGTCAAAGTTTGATTGCAGATAAAGAATAAGAATAAAGTCTAGCCAGAGTATAACAACTTTTATAAATTATTTAAATAGCTTATACACTCAAGAGACATAATACGTTTTAAATACACTAAAAATAGCCAATCTCAAAAAATATTGTATATAATGCATAACAGTAAATATACACTTGAATCTTTCTCCTCAGTGAGCAAAAGAAATATGTTCAGCTATTAGAAAAGTTATTTAAAAATAATGAAGGAAACCAACCAACATGCTCTGACTCTTTTGTAGCATTGGACATGCACCTACCTATGGAAAGAAATTAATTTTTGTGAGGCGGGTATATCAATATGTGTGTACATACTATATATATATATATATATATATATATATATATCACGACCCAATTCCGGAGTCGTGATGGCGCCTGTCATGGAACCAGGCAAGCCACCCATTTAACCTAAGCTAAATGCAATTTCCAACAAAATATCCTTCTTAACAAGTATGTGGATAATAATAATAATAATAAATAAAAATTTGAAACAATTTTATAAAAATCAAAACCCAAACCCCGGATCCAGTGTCACACAGTCATGAGCTGCTAGTACTTAATACAACCAAAAAGGAATGACCAACATAGTCTGAAAATAAATATGACAGGTGGAAAAGGAAGAGAAGACGAGATCACAGTCGCCAGCTTCTACCTCGTCAAATCTAATGAAACTGTTGTTACTCACTGATCAGAGCTGAATCCCGTTGTACCTGGATCTGCACACAAGGTGCAGGGGGTAACGTGAATACACCAACTCAATAGTAACGAAACCAAACTACGGTTGGAGAGGTAGTGACGAACTAAACCTCCGATAATTCGAACAACCATATATAACTTGGACATGACAGTAATATATATCAGAAAATAAAGAAGATGCATCGGTTTGTGACTGTAGCCTTACATACTAGCATGAGTTCATATAGAATCAAGAATGATGTGTACTCAGTAATTCAACTCTCATAAGGTGGTCAACTCAGTACTAGAATACGGCCTTCCGGCCCAGGGAAAGTCCATCCCAGATATTACATAAATACGAGTGACACAGTCACCTAGTACTGAGCGAAAAGGCCGATTCAGCCCCACGGAGAAGATCCATCTCCGGAACATAAGACTCAGACAAGATCCATGTCAAGAGAAGATCCATCCCTCACATAACATCAGCTTCTGATAAGATCCATGCCTAGGGAAGATCCATCCCTAGGGAAGATCCATCCCTCAATATATGTGCGCTCACTGGGGGTGTAAAGACTACGGAGGGGCTCCTATCAGCCCAAGCGCTATATCAAGCCAACGAAGGCATGATTCCAGGGTCGCTGCGGTGTGCAGTCCGACCTCATAACTGTCTCAAAACCAGGCTTCAAGCCTCACTAAGTCAGTATCTTCCAGTCTCACTCACAATGCTCTAACAAATGAAATTCAGCCCAAACCAATGATAATATAGAATAAACTAGCAACTTACGATACTGAGGCATGAAACATATACTATAGCAGGACTGAGTACATGAAATCAATAATCATAAATAGATACAGTAATAATCGACCGTTCCGGTCTGAACATATCGGCGTGAAGCCTTAACATTTATACTTAGCATGATTTCTATTGCGTTCAAGGTAAATACCACCTTTACAGTACAAATATCAACCTGAGATAAACATTAGACAGTGACATGGGATGAGCCACGCTACAAACATTCGGTGCACCCCCGCATGCCCGTCATTTGGCAAGTGCGTCACCTTAATTAACATCAAATATCAGATAGTTTGGGGTTTTGAACCCTCAGTTCCAAGTCTGGAAGCGTTACTTAACTCAAAACCGGCTAATATACTACTCCGCAGTACCCTTTCCTCTATATTCGGCCTCCGAGTGCTCCAAATCTACTAACAATCAGATGTATATCATTATAATATGCTAAGGAAATAATCCCAATCGAAATGTATCAAAAATACTCAAAAATCTCGAAATTGGTCAAACCCGACCCCCGGGCCAATGTCACGAAACTCAGAAATTTTTATACAAAACTGTTCTCCATCATCTTACGAGTCCGTACATATAAAGAACACTAAATTCGGAGTCCAAATGACCCCTCAAATCCCCATTTTAAAGCCTCTTATCCACAGCCCTAATTACCCAATTGCACTGATTTTTCCCAAATTTTCCACCATAAATCCGACCTTTAATCACATATAAACGAGTTTAGAGTCCAAAAACCTTACCTTAATGAAGAACTATCAAATCCCCTCTTCAAAACCCTTCCAAAATCTTCAAACCCGGATGAAATATTGAGAAAGATGGCTAAAATTCGCGAAGGCACGCTTTTATACTTTCTGACCAGTGGTTCCGCACCTGCGACCACTTACTCGCACCTGCGGATCCCAGGTGCGCACCTGCGGAAAATCCCAAGGACCTCAACTTCCGCACCTGCGATCGACCTCCCGCACCTGCGGCCTCGCAGGTGCGGCAATTAACTCGCACTTGCGGAATCCTCTCACTCAGCAAAACTTCCGCACCTGCGGTGCCATGTCCGCTCCTGCAGAATCGCACCTACAGCTCCCCATCCGCTGGTGCGAAAACATCAGTAACAGTAACATCAGCAATATCAAAACCATTTCTAACTCCCTGTTAACCACCCGAAACCATCCCGAGCCCCTCGGGACCCCAACCAAACATACCAACGCATCATATATGATCATTCAAACTTAGTCGAGCCTTCGAAACATGAAACACAACATCAAAAACCCAAAAACACATCGAATTCAAGCCTATGAACTTGGAATTTTCTAAATTCCACCAACGTTGCCGAAACTACCCAAAACTACTCCGATTGACTTGAAAGAAGACATAACCTAAATTACATTACGAACCTGTTCCAACTGTCGGAATTCAATTCCGACCCCGATAGCCTATTTTCCACTGCCAACTGGAAATCGCCAAAAATTAACTTTCGCCAATTCAAGCCTAATTCTACACCGGACATCACAAAAATATTCTGAACACACTCCTAAGTCCCAAATCACCTAACGAAGCTATCTATGCCATAAAATCCGCATTCCGAGGTCGTTTCCCAATAATTCAACTCTCAGTTGGCTTTTTCCATTATAAGGCTATCTTTAAAGGCTACATGACTGAATTCTCACTACAACCCTTCGATTTCAAGCCTATCGACTCTAACACATCAATAACAGAATAACCAACCTATGACAAGTCAATAACAGCAATTATAACGCAGGTTCTACGTAACGACGGATCGGGTCGTTACATTCCCCCTCTTAAACAAACCTTCGTCCTCGAACGGGTCTAGAAACATACCTGGAGTCTCAAATAAGTGAGGATATCTGCTCCGATCTCCCGATCGGTCTCCCAAGTAGCCTCATCCACTGGCTGACCTCTCAATTGCACCTTCACTGAAGCTATCTCCTTTGACCTCAACTTTCTGACCTCGCGAGCCAAGATAGCCACTTGCTCCACCTCATAAGACATATCATCCTCGAGCCGAACTGTGCTGAAGTATAACACATGAGATGGGTCACCAACATATTTCTGAGCATCGACACATGAAATACCGGATGAACACTTGATAGACTGGGTGGCAAGGCGAGTCTATAAGCCACCTCTCCAAACTTCTGAAGCACCTCGAAAGGACTAATAAACCATGGACTTAGCTTTCCTCTCTTTCCGAACCTCATAACACCCTTCATGGGTGATACCTTCAGCAGTACCTTATCCCCTTCCATAAAAGACACATCCCGAACCTTCCGGTCCGCATAACTCTTTTGTCTAGACTGCGCTGTGCGAAGTCGCTCCTAAATCAACTTCACCTTCTCCAACGCATCCTGAATCAAATCTGTGCCCAATAACTTAGCATCACCAGGCTCGAACCAACCAACCGGAGATCTACACCTACTGCCATATAAAGCCTCATACGGGGCCATCTAAATACTGGACTGGTAGCTGTTATTATATGCAAACTCCACTAGTGGCAGGAACTGATCCCAAGAACCACTAAAATCAATCACATAATCCTGTAACATGTCCTCCAAATTCTGAATAGTTCGTTCCGACTGCCCATCGGTCTGAGGATGAAATTCAGTGCTCAACTCTACCTCAGTACCCATACCTCTCTGTACGGCCTTCCAAAATTGAGATGTGAATTGTGTACCTCTGTCAGAAATAATAGAAATCGTAACTCCATGCAATCGGACAATCTCCTTAATGTAAATACCAGCTAACCGCTCTGAATTATAAGTGCTGACAGGAATGAAGTGCGCGGACTTGGTAAATCTATCTATATGGCCCAAATAGCATCAAAACCCTTCGAAGTTCGTGGAAGCCCAACTACAAAGTCCATAGTAATCTGCTCCCACTTCCACTCCGGAATATCTAACCTCTGAAGTAATCCACCTGGTCTCTGGTGCTCATACTTGACCTGCTGGCAGTTGAGACACCGTGCTACATACTCAACAATATCTCTCTTCATCCGCCTCCACCAATACTGCTGTCTCAGATCCTGGTACATCTTCACGGCACCCGGATGAATAGAATACCGTGAACTGTGAGCCTCTGCTAATATCAACTCTCTAATACCATCCACATTTGGCACACAAATACGGCCCTGCATCCTCATAACTCCGTCATCACCGATAGTCACATCCCGGGCATCACCCCGACGAACTTTATCCTGAAGAACTAACAAGTGGCGGTCATAATAATGTCGTTCCTTAATCTGATCAAATAAAGAAGACCGGGAAGCCATGCTAGCTACCACCTGTGGAGGGTCTGACAAATCCAATCTCACCAACTGTCCCGCTAAAGCCTGAACATCAAGTGCTAACGGTCGCTCTGCTGTTGAAAGGTAAGCTAGGCTCCCCAATCTCTCGGCTCTGCGACTCAAGGCATCGGCCACTACATTGGCCTTCCCCGGGTGATATAAAATAGTTAAGTCATAGTCCTTAAGAAGCTCTAACCATCTCCTCTGACGTAAATCCAAGTCCTTCTGCCTGAGAAAATACTACAAGCTACAATGATCAGTGAAAATCTCACACTGTACCCCATACAAGTAATACCGCCAAATCTTTAAGGCTTAACCGATTGCAGAACTCAAGATTATGCACTGGATAATTCTTCTCGTGCACCTTCAACTGTCTGCACGCGTAGGAAATCACCCTACCGTCCTTTATCAAAACCTCTCCCAATCCAACTCTAGAAGCATCACAATAGACTGTGTAAGAACCCGAACCCGTAGGCAATACCAATACCGGAGCTGTAGTCGATGCTGACTTGAGCTTCTGAAAGCTCTCCTCGCACTCATCGGACCATCTGAATGGAGCAACCTTCTAGGTCAATCTGGTCAAAGGTGAAGAAATAGAAGAAAATCCCTCCACAAAGCGACGGTAATAACCCGCCAAACCCAGGAAACTCCTAATCTTCGTAGCTGAGGACGGTCTGGGCCAACTCTGCACCGCCTCTATCTTCTTCGGGTCAACCTGAATACCCTCACTAGACACCACGTGACCCAAGAAAGCTACCGAACCAAGCCAAAACTCACATTTGGAGAACTTTGCATAAATTTTCCCCTCCCTCAGTCTCTGCAACACAACCCTCAAATGCTGAGCGTGAGCCTCCTGGCTACGAGAGTACACCAGGATGTCATCAATGAACACAATAACGAATGAATCAAGGTAAGGCTGAAACACATTGTTCATCAAATGCATGAACGCGGCTGGGGCATTGGTCAGCCCAAAAGACATAACCAGAAACTCATAGTGGCCATATCTGGTCCTAAAAGCAGTCTTAGGAATATCAGAATCCCGAATCTTCAACTGATGGTACCCAGACCTCAAGTTGATCTTGGAGAACACCCTAGCTCCCTGAAGCTGATCAAACAAGTCATCAATAGGGGGAAAGGAAATTGGTTTGTCACCGTAACCTTGTTCAGCTGCCTATAGTCAATGCACATACGCATGGATCCATCCTTCTTCTTTACGAACAACATCGGTGCACCCCAAGGCGACACACTAGGCCAAATGAATCCCTTATCTAGGAGTTCCTGAAGTTGTTCCTTCAATTCCTTCCACTCTGCTGGGGCCATGCGGTAAGGGGGAATAGAGATAGGCTGGGTCTCTGGCAATAAGTCAATACCAAAATCAATGTCCCTATCAGGTGGCATGCCTGGCAGGTCTGCTGGGAAAACGTTCGGGAACTCACGGACCATAGGAACATAATCAATGGAAGGAGTCTTACTACTAACATCCCTCACAAAGGCCAGATAAGACTCACACCCATTCCCAATCATACGCTGATCCTTCAGAAAGGAAATCACCCTGCTAGGCACATACTCCACTGAACCTCTCTACTCAATCCTCAGCAATCCAGGCATCGCTAAGGTCACGGTCTTGGTGTGACAGCCGAGAACCGCATGGAATGGAGATAGCCAATCCATGCCTAAAATTACATCGAAGTCAACCATGCTAAGCAATAATAGATTTGCCCGGGTCTCCCGACCCCCAATAGATATAATACAAGACCGGTACACCCGTTCTACCACAACAGTATCCCCCACCGGAGTCGACACATGAACAGCTGAAAACAAAGACTCACGGGGCGTATCCAAGAAATGTGCAAAGTATGAAGCAACATATGAATACGTAGAACCATGATCAAATAATACTGTAGCATCCCGGTGACAGACTGAGATAATACCTGTAATCACTGCATCTGAAGCTATGGCATCTAGTCTGCCCGAAAGTGCATAGAAATGGGCATGTCCTCCACCTGACCGACCTCCCCCTCTGGAGCGGCCCCTGACTGACTGACCTCCACTCCTGGCTGCCTGAGCGGGTGGTGTAAAAACTGGTGCTGAAACTGGAGGCCGGCTCATGTGCTGTATTGAACTACCAGAAAGGCGGGGACAATACCTCTTGATGTGACCCGGATCCCCACACTCGAAATAGCCCCTCCCAGCAAATGACGATGGGGACTGAAGGGATCCCCTGGAACCAGAGTAGCTGCTAGAAGAACCATGTGCTGAGGAACCCTGAACTGATGGTGGCCAGGATGAGCTCTAGGCTGGAAGTGTACTAAATGAGGAATGGCCTGGATGAGAGCTACGGGGACCGTGTCCTGATGAAGCACCAATGTAAGCTGGACGAGCAGCTGAGGAGGCCTGAATGGTCTGCCTCTGCTGTGCTGAGACTGACCTCTTGAGTGATCACCACTATAACTACCAAGACCTCTAGGCCACTTGGCCTCTCTCTCAACATGCTCCTGGCGGTGCACTGACTCAATCTCCCTGGCTATGTCAACTACCTCCTCAAAAGAAGCACCGGATACCCTCTCCCTGGTCAGAAAAATCTGTAGCTGATAAGCGAGACCATCAACAAATCTCCGAATCCTCTCTCTGTCTGTGGGAACTAGCCAGATGGCATGACGGGCTAACTCAAAGAACCTCATCTCATACTGCGTCACGGTCATGTCTCTCTGACGCAACTGCTCGGACTCTCTGCGCAGCTCCTCTCTACGAGACTGTGGTATATACTTCTCCAGAAAGAGAATGGAGAACTGGTGCCATGTAAGGGGCGATGCATCAGCGGGTCTACGCCTCTCATAGGCCTCCTACTAAGCAAGTGCAGCTCCTGAAAATTGGAATGTAGTGAATGGAACCCCACTGGCCTCTAATATCCCTGCAGTACGTAGTATCCTCTGACTCTTGTCCAAGAAGGCCTGGGCATCCTCGCCCTCTGTACCACTAAAAGTCAGAGGCTGGAGTCTGCTGAACCTCTCCAACTTACGCTGCTCATCATCAGCTAAAGCTGGGACCACATAATCCTATACCGGAACAATCTACTGCACTGGGGCTGCCCCAGGTGTCTGAAGTCCCTGGGTGACCTGCTCCGGTGTCCGCGCAGCTGGAGTCTGGATACCTCCCCCGTCCTGAGAAGTAGTAGCAGTAGTGTACATAGCGACGGCCTGTGCCAAGCTGGTGCACACCGTCAAAATCTGGGCTAGGGTCTCCTGAAGACCCGGAATCACAATGGGCACAGCTGGTGCCTGAGTCTTCCCTGCTGGAATCTCAGCTATGGGGACCTGCTCCTGGGCAATGGGAGGGTCCACAGGTGCTGCTCCAGCTGTTGTGCGTGCTGCACCCTTCCCTCTGCCACGGCCTCGACCTCAGGCTGGTCCTACTGGTGTCTGGTCACCACTGTCGTAGCACAAGTCCTCACCATCTGTGAGAGAATGAAAACTACAGAAGTTTTAGTTTCAGAGTTCAACAGAGTTGCACGACAGAATTCAAAGATGTGGGACTTTCCTAAGGGTTCTGTAGCCTCTCGAAGATAAGTACAGACGTCTCTGTACCGATCCGCAACACTCTACTAAACCTGCTCATGACTGGTGAGACCCATTTAACCTAGGGCTTTGACACCAACTTGTCACGACCCAATTCCGGAGTCGTGATGACGACTATCATGGAACCAGGCAAGCCACCCATTTAACCTAAGCTAAATGCAATTTCCAATAAAATATTCTTCTTAACAAGTCTGTGGATAATAATAATAATAAATCAGAATTTGGAACAATTTTGTAAATATCAAAAGCCAAACCCTACAAACCCCAGATCCAGTGTCACACAGTCATGAGCTACTATTACTTAATACAACCAAAAAGGAATGAACACATAGTCTGAAAATAAATATGACAGGTAGAAAAGGAAAAGAAGACGAGATCACGGTCGCCATCTGCTACCTCGTCAACTCTGATGAAACTGCTGCTACTCACTGATCAGAGCTGAATCCCGTTGTACTTGGATCTGCACACAAAGCGCAGGGGCTAACGTGAGTACACCAACTCAGTAGTAACGAAACCAAACTACAGGCTGAGAGGTAGTGACGGACTAAACCTCCGATAATTCGAACAACCATATATAACTTTGACATGACAGTAATATATATCAGAAAATAAACAAGATGCATCGGTTTGTGACTGTAGCCCTACATACTATCATGAGTTCATATAGAATCAAGAATGATGTGTACTCAGTATTTAAACTCTCATAAGGTGGTCCACTCAGTACTAGAATACGACATTCCGGCCTAGGAAAAGTGCATCCCAGATATTACATAAACACGAGTGACACAGTCACCTAGTACTGAGGAAAAAGGTCGATCTAGCCCCAAGGAGAAGATCCATCTCCGGAACATAAGACTCGGATAAGATCCATGTCAAGAGAAGATCCATCCCTCACATAACATCAGCTTCCAATAAGATCCATGCCTAGGGAAGATCCATCCCTCAATATCTGTGCGCTCACTGGGGGTGTAAAGACTCCGGAGGGGCTCCTATCAGCCCAAGCGCTATATCAAGCCAACGAAGGCATGATTCCAAGGTCGTTGCGGTGTGTAGTCCGACCTCATAACTGTCTCAAAACCAGACTTCAAGCCTCACTCAGTCAGTATCTTCCAGTCTCACTCACAATGCTCTAACAAATAAAATTCAGCCCAAACCAATGATAATATAGAATAAACTAGCAACTTACGATACTGAGGCATGAAACATATACTATAGCAAGTCTAAGTACATGAAATCAATAATCATAAATAGATACAGTGATAATCGACCATTCCGGTCTGAACATATCGGCGTGAAGCCTTAACATTTATACTTAGCATGATTTCTATTGCGTTCAAGGTAAATACCACCTTTACAGTACAAATATCAACCTGAGATAACCATTAGACAGTGCCATGGGATGAGCCAGGCTACAAACATTCGGTGTACGCCCGCATGCCCGTCACTTGGCAAGTGCGTCACCTTAATTAACATCAAATATCAGATAGTTTGGGGTTTCGAACCCTCAGTTCCAAGTCTGGAAGTGTTACTTAACTCAAAACCGGCTAATATACTACTCCGCAGTACCCTTGCCTCTATATTCGGCCTCCGAGTTCTCCAAATCTACTAACAATCAGATGTATATCATTATAATATGCTAAGTAAATAATCCCAATCGAAATGTATCAAAAATACTCAAAAATCCCGAAATTGGTCAAACCCGACCCCCGGGCCAATGTCACGAAACTCAGAAATTTTTATACAAAACTGTTCTCCATCATCTCACAAGTCCGTAAATATAAATAACACTAAATTCGGAGTCCAAATGACCCCTCAAATCCCCATTTTAAAGCCTCTTATCCCAAGCCCTAATTACTCAATTGCACTGATTTTTCCAAAATTTTCCACCATAAATCCGACCTTTAATCACATATAAACGAGTTTAGAGTCCAAAAACCTTACCTCAATGAAGAACTATTGAATCCCCTCTTCAAAACCCTTCCAAAATCTTCAAACCCGGATGAAATATTGAGAAAGATAGCTAAAATTCGCGAAGGCACGCTTTTATACTTTCTTACCAGTGGTTCCGCACCTGCGACCACTTACTCGCACCTGCGGAACCACACCTGCTGATCCCAGGTGCGCACCTGTGGAAAATCCCAAGGACCTCAACTTCCGCACCTGCGATCGACCTCTCGCACCTGCGGCCTCGCAGGTGCGGCAATTAACTCGCACCTGCGGAATCCTCTCATTGAGGAAACTTCCGCACCTGCGGTGCCATGTCAACTCCTGCAAAACCGCACCTGCGGCTCTCCATCCGCAGGTGCGAAAACACCAGTAACAACAACATCAGCAATATCAAAACATTTCCAAACTCCCCGTTAACCACACGAAATCATCCCGAGCCCCTCGGGACCCCAACCAAACATACCAATGCATCATATATGATCATTCAAACTTAGTCGAGCCTTTGAAACATCAAACACAACATCAAAACCCCAAAAACACATCGAATCCAAGCCTATGAACTTTGAATTTTCTAAATTCCATCAACGGTGCCGAAACTACCCAAAACAACTCCGATTGACCTAAAATTTTGCAGACATATCCAAAATGACATTACGAACCTGTTCCAACTGTCGAAATTCCATTCCGACCCAAATAGTCTATTTTCCACTGCCAACCGAAAATCGTCAAAAACTAACTTTCGCCAATTCAAGCCTAATTCTACACCGGACGTCACAAAAATATTTCGAACACACTCTTAAGTCCCAAATCACCTAACGAAGCTATCCGAGACATAAAATCCGCATTCCAAGGTCGTTTCCCAATAAACCAACTCTCAGCTGACTTTTTCCATTATAAGGCTATCTTTAAAGGCTACATGACTGAACTCTCACTACAACCCTCCGATTTCAAGCCTATCAACTCTAACACATCAATAACAGAATAATCAACCTATGACAAGTCAATAACAGCAATTATAATGCAGGTTCTATGTAACGACGGACTGAGTCGTTACAATATATCAACTGCATTGCAATTCAAAAATCTAGTTGTAGATGGTTATATGAAATTATGAATCCTCTGAATCTATTAGACTACTTTTATGTTGTCCATAAACTTACCATAACTGACCTCATTTATTTGGGCTTAGGAATGGCTGTGCTTTGCAAACTAACATACATATGTGTGGTCATTGATTGTATTGTTTTATCCTTGTATTTATGTATGGAGGTTTCAACTTAAAATAAGCTTTAAAACTTCATATTATATGTCAATTATATTAGAAAACACAAGGCCCTTTTAGGCTCTCTTTATGCAACTTCAGTCTCAGCTTCTTGGTTGCTCTACTTTCTTCAGATTATTTACATTCAATTATGTCGGACAATGCTAAGTGGGACGATGATACACATATTATATTTATTGAGTTGTGTGAGCAAGAGGTTAGAAAAGAAAATAGACCAAACAATTGCTTAAATAAAGATGGGTGGAAAAGTCTTGTTGATGAGTTCTGTAAGAAGACGGGGAAAGACTATGATAAAAAAATGAAAAATCATTGGGATTACATGAAAGGCGAATGGACACTTTTTAAGAAATTGATGAGAGGGGAGACATGTTTAGGATGTGATGCCACGAAAAATACGATTATGGCAGATGATGATTGGTGGCACCGAAAAATTAAGGTACATCTTTCACATTATTATATGTGTAATTCTTATTTTTTTTCATTGTTAATTTTATCAGTTTGATTAAAGTAGTTTTGATTTTCTCTTTTTACAGGAGAATGCAAAATATAAGAAATTAAGGAACAAAGATCTTTCGCTCATATGGTTTCGGTACGATGCACTGTTTGCTGATGTTGTTGCCACAGGAGAAAGAGCACGTGCAACAAATCAAGAACAATCATCTGGCATTGGACTTAATCTTGACGAAGAAGGAATAAATGTTATAGATGATTGTGACAAAGAGAATAAAGTGTTCTTTGTCACAATCATCTATAACATTTATTCCTTCTTCGTCAAGATTAAGTCCAATGCCGGATGATTGTTTTTGATTTGCTGCACGTGCTCTTTCTCCTGTGGCAACAACATCAGCAAACAGTGCATCGTAGTGAAACCATATGAGCGAAAAATCTTTGTTCCTTAATTATGAGCGGTGAAAGTGATGATCTACAGAATGTAAATTTTGTTATGTTTCCAGAGCCATCACTAAAAAGACAAAAATCAACTGATAGTGTTAGCATCAGTAGTCAAGTAAGAAAGAGTAAGAAAAAAACAGCTGCAACATTAATAAAAGAGGATATACACTCTCTCATAGAGTTTATGTCTAGCAAAAGCACTGCTACATCTCCTGCAGTTGACGAGACATCCATCGAGAAGTGTATTGGCATGTTGGACGGAATGGACGGCTTTATGTCAAATAGCAGGTAATTTTGGTGTATTAAGAAAAATACCTATGCAAGGAACCTTGTCGTACATCTAATCGCTCTGGAAATGTATTTATTCAAGAGATATTAAGAGGAAATGAGAATCGTTGTTATGAAAATTTTCGATTGAGGAAGTCGGTGTTTGTTGATCTATCGAATGACTTAACTGAAAAGTATGGGCTTAAACCCACACGTGAAATTTCTATACCCGAGATGTTAGGCATGTTCTTGATGACTTGTGCACATGGAGCTGGAAATCGATTGATATAGGAAATCTTTCAACATTCGGGAGAAACAATTCATAAACACTTTCATAGTATTTTAAAGGTCATTTGTGAGCTTGCAAGAGATATAATTAGACCACATCAAAATTATAATGATGGTGCAGGAGCTCACAAGCCATGTAATTGTCGATATCTCACTTTCTTTAGAGTAAGAAATATTTTTACATAATTCTTTTTTATTAAACTTATAACTTAACTTTTATAAGTATTACTAACTTAAGTTAAATTTACACTTGTAAATGTGTGTAGAATTGTATTGGAGCACTTGATGGCACACATGTTAAAGCAAGATTACCGCAAGGTCAAGATATACCATATATTGAACGTAAAGGTTATCCGACTCAAAATATCCTTGCTGTCGTAGATTTTAATATGTGTTTTACATTTGCATGGGCTGTGTGGGAAGGAGCAGCTCACGATAGTCGTATATTTGGTGAGGCCCTTCGTAGACCAGAACTTAACTTTCCACGTCAAATTGGAAATAAGTATTATCTAGTTGATGCAGGATATCCGCATATGAAGGGATATATGGCTCCATACAAAGGAGATAATGTGAGATATCACCTAGCACAATTCTGTCGCTGTGCAACAAGACAATTACGAGAACCAAGGGGGCGAATTAAAAAATTTAACTATTTGCATTCTTCTTCTAGAAATATTGTAGAGCGCACATTTGGGGTTTGAAAAGCAAGATGGTCTATTTTGCGAGACATGCCTTTCTATCACATCGACACTCAAAGAGACATCGTACTTGCTACTATGGCCATTCATAACTATATTAGAAAGAAATACAATATAGATGATGCATTTGGAGCAGCTGAGAATGAGAGATATGTTCCATTGGTTGATCCTGATGTTGATACATCTTTAAGAGCTAATAACAATATAAATGCGGAAAATGTGGAAGAGCAAAGTGATCTTGTTTGGATGGATCTTCGCGATTTGATTACTAATGAAATTTGTGAAGCTTGATACTTGTAGTTGTATGAATATTTTAAAACACTAATATTTATTATTTTACATTCCAATTGAGAAATGTTATTTTGTTTTGTTCTCTTGAAATATGCATATAATTAAGTGGTTGAAATTAGAACGATTTATATTAAAGAATACTAATACTTGATTGATTGAAGTTAAAGAGTAGTAGGACTCGATTTCAACATAGATATTCAATTCGAACTATAATAACATCGAGTTAAGATCTAAAGTTAGATCACTGTCATTTGTGATTTGTGCATGTAGCTCAACTGTTCGGGGTTAACTGAAAATTTGATGCAATGATTTTATATTATGAATCTTTATTAGTTAGAGGAACAAATTATTTTTCTTTCCTCTTTTGTACAAACTAAAAATGAGCGTTCAAGAATTATATTTGTAAAAACTATCTTAAGTAATCATTTAAATTGAAATCATGTTAAAATACAAATTATTTTTTATTTACATTTATTATATGAATCAAATATATTGTCGTAATCGGCTCCTTTATAATGTTAACATCTTTAAGGATATTTTTGTCTTTTTAACAGAAAAAAGTTCTTGCCAACACTTGTTGATCAAATACTTCAACAACTTTTTTTAAGGTTCAGCACTTTTATCCAAACAGGTAACTGCTTATTTATAAATTAAGTTTCAACACTTAAAAGCTGCTTTTCAGCACTTGTGCTTAAAAGCTACTTTTTTCCAGCTAATCTAAACGGGCTCCAGTAAAAGCTGGAAGATGATTCCAGAAAGTATTTTTTGTGCCTATGGCAAGAAAGGAATTGCAGATGCTTTGATCATCCTTTTCTCATTCATAGTATCCTTTAGAAAACCGACGGCTCTTCTTTTCCTTACCTCGGTTATTTGAAGTTATATAAATTATTGCCTGAATGCACACTTCAACTTTTTCCATAAGCAGTCATATGCTGCCTATAGCTATAACTCTAACCGAATATGAAGTGCTTAAGCGTTGGATGATTCCTTTTTTTTACCAATTAGCAATTATTTGGGTCTGATGGTAGGAAATCCCTAAGTGCCTATATCTGTTGCTATATATATACATATATAATCTGGCTCCTTGAATGATAATGGGCCTCCCGCACTCTATACTTCTCCACTTAAATACTAGGATTCTGTTCGCGATGTGTTTTAACATGCGCCGTTGGCTCTCGGGAATTTCTTGGTTATCCAAAAAAAAAAAGAAAAGTGGCTATCTAATCTTGTACAGTTTAGATTTTGCAGCAAAAGCTTGTTTCACTTTGTCCTTATTTGGAACAGAAAATACAGATTCGATCATGATTTGGAGTTCAAATGTTGTGTATTTCCTGCCTTGCTAGTCCGATGCTTGCAAGTTCATTATTCTTGAAATAGTATGTTTGCACAACTTATGACTGACAATTCCAATACTGTCGATGGTATTTATTTGAAAAGTAATATTTGTTGTCTTTAAGTTGGTGTTATGCATTTGTGTCACCCCAGATTCTGTGAATGTGCTTGATATGCTTGTTGATGCAGAGTGAATGCCATTGACAGTATTGGAATCTTATGAGGCGGATCCAGGATTTAAATCTTATGGGTTCAATATTCGAGGTTCTTATACATATCCACAATTTTTGCAATTTTAGTGGATTTTTGCACACAAAATTTTTTTCACATCGAAAGTTATAGGTTATGTCGGTTCGACGCTACATCTTCCCCCGAATGGAATTGGAGAATGGAGGATTCCCAAGAGTCAAGAGTCCATCCTATTTCTACACAGAGATGGGTTTATGTTACCAAAGGTACAGTGAATCACATTGCTCAACTCCTTTTTGCAGCCGATGGTAATAATGTGAATGTGTTAGTAGGTAAGCAAGAGAATGTTTGGCCTTAGAGGTCTAGAATAAACTATTTAACAGCTGAACTGGTTTTTCTTCGTTGGAGCTTTAGACAATAAATTGCGTCGAGAAAATAAAATCAGGACCGAAAAATATTGCAACAACCAAAGTATTTTATTTCGAATATTTGAGTGTTACAATCTTTATGAATCCTCTGATTCTTCCTTCCAATAATAAATAAATTCAAGGGCCTTTGAGCTTGATCTTGAATCTATATTTATTGTCACGAACGATGATCTTGTTCTTGAGCTTGAGCTTGAGCTTGATTGGTTGAACTTGACCCTGATTCGTTCATCGTTCTTCGTTTTTAATCTTGAACTTGAACTTGATTTCTTGAAGCTTGAAACTTGTAGAGAAATTTAAGGCGTTTGATCCACGAGCTCTCTATTGCTTGTTGTTATAACTTCTGGTCTCTTTTCTGGGTTATGAAGATCCCTATTTATAGTTGTGGGAGGGAAGAGTTGTGATAAGAACAAACTCTTTCCGACCAATCAAATTGAAGTGTGACATGGCCGCATTTGATTGGCCAGAACATGTCACTTGCACATGTGGCGCAGTTTCATTGGCCTTTTAATGTGACTTGGCGTGCCTTGTCATTTTGACATGTGGCATGATCCCATTGGCTCTTTTGTTTGACTAAGCGCGCCACATCATTTGACACGTGGCACCAAACTGGGCCTCTAGGAAGATGGCATATTGGGCCTAATGAAGTGGGCTCATCATTTGTAGCCCAACTAAATGGGCTAGCCCAATGGATTAAGACTTATTTATTTAATCCATATATGTTGGACTTATATATTAATTCAATTATAATAGCCCGTAGTATTTATTTGAACTAACATATTTAACATATAGTTCAAATTATTTTATTGAATTTAAATTCAATAAATTTTAAATGCTTACAAATGCCCCTACTTCAAGATTCGTCGAGATACGGACTTTAAAGACGAGGCTTGAAGTATATAGATACACGTAGTTCTGAACTGTATGAACTTGACTCCAATCTCGAAGCATTGTGTTCTTAGTTAGTGCTCACTTAGCTTAAATAAATAAATAAAGAGATTTTGTCTTTTTCTCCTAGTAATGTATTTCCATGTGAGTCAACAAATACTACATCACGTGAGAATATAGAGGATGTGAGTGAATTTCATGTCTTTGATAGCTTTGGGGAAAAATTGGCACGTTAGATTAAGTATAACTATTGAAAACTTTCATCGGCAGTAGAGCTTTTTCTACATAGATTAGGATTCCTTATTTCGTTGGACTCCAATACTTTCTGATCCCACATCGAGCAGCTTTTTTTCAATAGCTTCCCTGCAATATCTATATAAATAGCCCCTTAATCTCAAATTATAGGTATCAATTCGTAGTATTTGCAAGCCACTTGAGTCTATTTTTGTAAACTCGGAAGCATTAACGCGAAGGTAATTTTTTCTTTATACTTTTCTTCCTTTATGATCCTTTTTCGGCTTTTTGTAGGTCAAACAAGAAGGATGTATTCTTGTTTAACGAGATGATCCATGCATGAAGAAGCCAATCTTAGGATGTGAAGGGATGGGTACTTATTCCCGTCCACATATCGGAGAGATTACTCTCATGGCCCGACTACCGGAGAGTTTACTCTCAAAATGACCCGACTACCGAAGAGATTACTCTCAATGTTGCCCGACTACCGGAGATATTACTCTCAAAATGACCCAACTACTGGAGAGATTACTCTCGATGTGGCCTGACTACTAGAGAGATTACTCTCAATGTGGCCCGAGTACTGGAGAGATTACTCTCAATGTGGCCCGACTACAGGAGAAATTACTCTCAATGTGGCCCGACTACCGGAAAGATTACTCTCAATGTGGCCCGACTACCGGAGAGATTATTCTCAATGTGACCCGACTACCGGAGAGATTACTCTCAATGTGGCCCGACTACCAGAGAGATTACTCTCAATGGGGCCCGACTATCGGAGAGATTACTCTCGATATGGCCCGACTATCGGAGACCATCCATTTATACCTTTGTGCCCATTCTAATATTCTTGATTTGGATTTGATGATTTTTTTTTGCAGACCGAAAAGATGGCAAATTTCAGAGACTATACATCACCTTCCTCCAAACTCAGATATCTCATAATCGAGACCGAAGATGGCATAGAACAAACCAAACTTTTGGTTCACACCCCACAGGTTGGCCGGTATACAACCTTATGGCCTTTTTTGAGGAACTCCCTTTATGTAGAAAACTAGACCTTGGAGAACAAATCAACTTCTAATCCATTGTCCAAGATTTGGTCCCTCCAAGCGCCAATCTATCACCACTTAAACATTGCTAGCACCTTTCCAAACTTAGGACGTCGCATAATTCAAAGCGAAGTACGTTGGGAAACAGAACAACAATCGAGGGCGAGTATCGTCATATTCCAGGGTATTGGGAATGGGCTGAAGATGTACTTGGGGAAGCCAACAAACCCTGAGTACATCAAAGATTTATGATGCTCTCTATACCTCACTTTTCACTTATGATCGAAACTCGAACATTTTGCAATCATTTTGTGAGGCTTGGTGCCCCAAGACGAACACGCTTCTTACATCAGCTAGAGAACTATCTATATCTCGTTGGGACTTACATATCCTTGGAGGTCTTCCTATTGTGGGTTCTCCGTATGAAGAAGTGGTACCTGAGACAAGAGAACTTATTGGTTTGGACGAAAAACAGATAAGATTTATTCCTCGATCTTGCGATTATTTATTTGCTGCCTTTCATCATCTTAAGGATGGTACGAGTGCTAACAAAAAGGTCTTCTTCAGTAAGTGGACAAATTTTTGGTATAACAAAACTTTAATATATAAACCTGCCCTACTGCGAAAGGAAAAGAAATCCGCACGCCTAAAGTCGACACATAATCCTAACGATGTATTCCCGAGACAACGAGGTGGTCGAGTGATCAAGAAGTTATATTCTCCAAGCTTAGGGTGAGGGTTGACAAGAAAGATGAAACTTATGTAGCATCATTCTTATCAATTTGGCTATGTGCCTTTGTGTTTCCCAAGGCAGAATACTTCATTTGTCGAGAGACTTTTAAGATGGCAAGCACGATGGCAGGCGGGCGAAAGGTTAGCCTTGCGGTCCCAGTTTTGGCGAGTATTTATCATGGTTTGAATAAGATTTCGTGTTCTTCCCCACTTGATGTCAAAGTTTGTTTTCCCATTCATTATGTTTACGGCTGGCTTGCACATTACTTCAAAACCCATTATCCACCTGCTAAGGGTCCGGCTGTCCCTTTGATGGTAGCATACTCCGGAGAGGGAGCTGCGAGGTACTTTGACGAGAAGAATGTGAGAAAATGCATCCACACTGGGGAGGATATAGTTTGGACACCAACAATGTTAACCAATTCTCGTCCTTATTGTTATGTGGATAACGATGCCCCTCAAGAGTTGGAGTCAAATTACTTTATGATCTTACGTTTTAATTACCTCCCTTTGAGGTGTGGTAACTCATTCATCATCGAGCTATATAGCCCTCATCGGTTTGGTCGTCAATTTGGGTTTTACCAGAACGTCCCCGGTGTTTTGTAGAATGATATCTGTAATGACTCTCTAGATGAAGGACTAAATTTTGGAGAATTTTCACACTGTATCGGTCTATGTCACATGCGGTTTTCCCCCCAACAGGGGATCCTGTGGAGAAGCCTTTCTCCATCAATTATATGTCTTGGTGGGAGAAAGCGCATGGAAAGTTTCTCGAGAATAATTTACAAGCTTTGGTAGACAATGTTGGGCTAAAGTCTACTACTCCTTTGGGAGTTGAAGATCAAGGTGTTGGAAAAACGCACCCAAAAGTTAAAGAGCCACCCACTCCAATCCCAAAAGTAGTTACACAAC
Organism: Nicotiana knightiana; assembly: GCA_005239525.1. Lineage (NCBI taxonomy): Eukaryota > Viridiplantae > Streptophyta > Magnoliopsida > Solanales > Solanaceae > Nicotiana > Nicotiana knightiana. The sequence continues at coordinate 66,231 of ML397223.1, forward strand.
ATAAAAAAAGGAAGCTTAAATTCTCAAAGGCAGCTTTACAAGAGGTGGTGTGCACTTCAACGGATATAGAAAAGCACCCTCCAGTTCTTCCATTTAGCACGCAAGTTCCTCAAGATACAAGCCAGAGTACTAATGAAGATCAAAATTGGAAAAGGAAACAGCCTAACCCAGTAGAGATCGTAGAGGTTCCAAGTGTTGATAGTCCCTCAAGAACACATACAGCTTGTAATAAGGAGGTAAAAATACAATCACCTTTCCCTTTCTTTTTATTTTTTAATTTACCGAATCGAAAATATTCACTCTCTTTGCATTTTCCTTATGCAGTTAAATGTCATTGGCCATCCGGTGGTATCCCCACATGATAAGCCGCAAGTGAGTAATGAATCTATTGGAGGGCCTACATCTAAAGCGAAGTCGTCTTCAAAGGCATCATCTCTTCCTCATGACGAAGCCCTAAAAAGACAAACTCCAAATGAGATAACTCGCGTTCCACCAATGACAAATACAACGGTGTCTATTTTTGAAGGAAAGATCATTGTCTTTAATCGCAAAAAGGAATTCATCTTGAGACTTTGGGAGGACATTTGTAATAGACTCTCCAAAACTCGTGCAGAATTGCTTTCATCTTATAGGGAGCAAATTATTGAGATTTTCGAGGATATGAAGAAGACGAATATTTTGGATCTTTCTCCATTAGAGAGTTTACTGGATTCTCTTTTTGAGCTTGCCGCGTCATATGACCAAGAGCGATCCAATATGACTGATAAGACCAGTGAAGATGAGAAGCTAGAGCTGAGTTCTAAAGCTAAAGAGCGTCTCGAATCGTTCAAAATTGAAGCAAGTGAGAAAATCAAGAAAGTTTCCTCTAGTGAAAAGAAACTGAAGAGAGTTGTGAAGAAGTTGCAAACATTACAACAAGAGAGGGAGAACCTCGAAGGTGTTATAAAAGCGACTCAAAAGGAGGTTGGAGAGATTCAGGCAAAAGCTTTAGCTGCCGAGACTGAGGTCTCTACATATGACAACGTAAATTTTCTGACTAATGAAGATTCGGCCAATTTGGAGGAGAAGAAGAAGAACCTGGAGACTAGCTGTTAAGGATTTATCAACTACAAGTTTTGTTTAGATTAGGCTATTAGAATTATCTTCTCTTTTATATTTATGTTAGATTGACCTAGTGGATATTTATTTCATCTTAAATAAGATTGCTTCTCATTTGCTTTACATTGCCCGACATTTATATTGGTCGCATAATTTTCAGCTTTACGCACTCGCAACGAAAGATTCATATCTTGTCGTAGGAGAGTCCACATAATGAACCGTTTGATTTCTCAAAAATTAAAATTCAATATATAAAACATATCCAAAACATAGAATCAAACACCTTCAGAATCAACCCAAATAATATTTTGAAACCAACTTTAGATTTCACCGCGTTGGAAATTTCAGATTTGTGTAGTCTCACCAAAAAAAAAATATATCATGGTGTAGAAAAGTTAAAATTATGAACTGTTTAATTTCATGAAAACTAGACTTCAAAATCTAAGACATATCCAAAATTTGGAATCAAACACTTTGAGGATCATCCCAGATATTACTTTAAATCTAGCTTTAAATTCCAACATGCTGATAGTTTCAGATTTGTGCAGTTTCACCAAAGAAATTATATCTTGGTGTAGAAACGTTGAAATTATGAACCGTTTAATTTTTTGGAAACCAGAATTCCAAATATAAGACATATCCAAAATTTGGAATCAAAAACTTTGAGAATCATCCCAGATATTTTGAATCTAACTTTAAATTCTGTCACGACAACGATTTCAGATTTGCACAACTTCACCAAAATATTTGTATCTTGATGTAGGAATGTATAAATCACAAACCGTTAAATTTTATGGCAACTAGACTTCAAAATCTAAGACATATCCGAAATTCAGAATCGAACACGTTGGGAATCATCTCAGATATTATTTTGAAGCTAACTTCAAATTCTGTCATGTCGTCGACTTCAGATTTGCACGGCTTCACAAAAATATTTGTATCTTGATGTAGGAATGTCGAAATTACGAACCGTTGATCCATTGGAAACTTAACTTCCAAATCTATAACATATCCAAAATGTGAAACTTAATGCCATAAGGATAGTTTCAGATAATATTTTTAAGTCAACTATGGTGCTTGATATGCCGATAGTTTCAAATTAGCGCTTGTGGGAGCCTTGAGATGGTAAGACCTTTTTAATTGTAAAAAATTGAAATTCAAGAGCTTCATTCTCACAAAATATTTTGGGTCCAGGTCTCTCTGAATTCGAAATGTCATGAAGGTAGACCATAATAACTTGAAGGTGTGGCAAACGTGAAGGCATAACGGATCCCCAAACATCAATGCAAATGCTTGGCATCCCCCTTAAAATATATTAATTATTTCATTGTAGACACCAATTTAGCATAGCGGCTTGCCCCCTTTAAATCAAATGGGATCCAAAGTTTAACAGAAGCATGGTGTCCCGGCTCGATTTTTCAAATACTGATTGAATGAATTACATTCCATCGTACTTCATTCGGACAACGATTGGGGGATTATGTATCTTTTGAATTTATGCAACTGAACTCAAAATGAAACTCTAAGCTGCCTACGTATCTCGGTGAAGAGGATCAAGTCATACCGTAGTTCAGAAGGACGAGTTTATTTTTTTTTATTCTTTATGTCCTAACTTTTTTCTAGGCCTCCTCTTTCGAGGTTTTCAACCTAGCAGACCTCTTTTTTTTTTGTGGGCCATACACAGTTTAGACTCATGCGGGCCAGGAGTATAGGAACATGCAGTTTAGACTTATGCGTCAAGGAGTGTAGGAACTTCAAGGATAATACTTCTTCAAAAACTTTCCATTTATAGGGCCGATTCTCATGCC
>ML397225.1:4344-35437 GCA_005239525.1 Nicotiana knightiana
GACAATCTTCTAGTGTCATAGCTAATGAGTCAAAAGCACGCCTAAAACGTGGCAGACCATTGGGTTCTAAGGATCAAAATCCTAGAAAAAAGGAAAATAAATGATCAAAATGACACTATGAAAGAATCTCACGAAGAAATCCACGATTTACTAAATTCTTAGATTCATGAAGAAACCATTGAGCCCGAGACTCAAGATAATAAGGAACTATCAATAAATCCAATCGATATTGAGACAAATTTGAATCGAGTGGATATAGTGGTGGATTATGTCTTTGCATATAATGTTGCATCTAACATTATGCAAGATAATGAGGATCTTGAACCTCAATCTGTTGGAGAATGTCGACAAAGACATGATTGGCCAAAATGGCAAGAAGCAATCCAATCAGAGTTGAATTCACTTGCGAAACGTGAAGTTTTTGGGCCTGTAGTCCAAACACCTAATGGTGTTAAGCATGTTGGCTATAAATGGGTCTGTGTACGCAAGAGGAATGAGAAAAATGAGGTACAAAGATATAAGGGACGCCTTGTTGCACAAGGATTTTCACAAAGTCCTGGTATCGATTATGAAGAGACATATTCACCCGTTATGGATGTTATAACGTTCCGTTATCTCATTAGTTTTGCTGTCCATGAAAAGCTTGACATGCATTTAATGGATGTGGTTACCGCCTACCTTTATGGCTCACTTGATAATGAGATATACATGAAAATTCCCGAGGGATTCAAAATGCCTAACGCAAATATTTTCTATCAAATTGCAAAGATCTCTGTATGGTCTAAAGTAATCAGGACGTATGTGGTATAATCGTCTTAGTGAGTACTTATTAAAGGAAGGTTATATAAATGATGCCATTTGTCCATGTATTTTTATAGAAAAATGACATCGAAATTTGTTGTACTTGCCGTATATGTTGATGACATACACCTTATTGGAAATCCTATAGAACTCCAAAAGGAAATTGATAAAGAAAGAATTCGAGATGAAAGATCTCGGAAAGACAAAATTATGTCTTGGTTTGCAAATTGAACATTTGGCAAACGAGATTTTTGTTCATCAATCTACCTACATAGAAAAGGTATTGAAACGATTTTACATGGATGAAGCACATCCATTAAGTACTCGGATGGTTGTTCGATCACTTGATATGAATAAAGATCCATTCTGACCTCAAGAAAAGAATGAAGAGCTACTTGGTCCTGAAGTACCATATCTTAGTGCAATTGGTGCATTAATGTATCTTGCCAACACTACAAGGTCTGACATAACTTTTTCAGTTAATATCTTAGCAAGATATAGCTCTGCTCCTACAAGGAGACATTAGAATAGAATCAAACACATATTACGGTATCTAAAAGGAACTACTGATATGAGCTTATTTTATGGCAATAATTGCAGTCCCGATCTTATTGGTTATGCTGATGCTGGGTATTTATCTGATCCACACAAGGCCTGATCTCAAACAGGTTATGTGTTTACCTGTGGAGGCACTGCCATATCTTGGCGATCGACTAAGCAATCAATCGTGGCTACTTCATCTAATCATGCTGAGATAATTGCTATTCATGAAGCAAGTCGAGAATGTGTGTGGTTGAGGTCCATAATACATCTTATTCGAGACAAATGTGGTTTGAAGTGTGACAAACTACCCACAATTTTGTATGAAGACAATGCAACATGCATAGCCTAATTGAAGGGAGGATTCATAAAAAGAGATAGGACAAAACATATTTCACCAAAGTTATTTTTCACACATGATCTTCAAAAGAATGGTGATATCAATTTGCAGCAGATTCGTTCAAGTGATAATATGGCTGATTTGTTCACAAAATCTCTATCGATGTCAACATTCAAGAAGCTAGTGTACAAGATCGGGATGCGAAGGCTCAAGGATGTGAATTGATACTCTCATCAGGGGGAGTTAATCCGCGTTGCACTCTTTTTTCCTTACAAAGGTTTTGACCCACTGGATTTTCCTTACAAGGTTTTTAACGAGGTAACCAAAAGGCGCATTTCTAAACATGTGTACTCTTTTTCCTTTTCTAGAATTTTTTTCCTATTGGATTTTATTTTAGTTAAGTTTTTAACGAGGCACATTATTTATTGAATAGACATTCAAGGGGGAATGTTATAAACATAATTCTATTTAGAGTGAATGTCTATCTTTTAGAGAGTTTTACTTTATGGCTAAGACATTTTTTCCCTATAAATAGAGGGGTCTTACCCCATTGTAAATCATCCCAAAATTCAATAAAAATTTCTTCTCTTTTTCTCTGCAATATTGTTCTTATTCTTTTATTGTTTCATAAAACGGTCTTATTTGGTTCTTGATATTTTAACTAAAGTTTTGCTATGTCCCATGGTTTTCAAACAAGGGGCCTACTTTACAATGGTCTAGTTCTACTACGTACGACGCATATGATAAATTGGTCAAATATCAGTCGAATAGTCAAGATTTATTATTTCTAAAAAGAATAAAACTTTTGGTACTCTAGACTGAAAGTTCTAAAACCAGAATATCCAGAGAATGTAATTATACAGTTAAGCAAGCTGCTGCATCCCTCGGCCTTGAACTATTTTAAAAACCAACGTATACTAATATTATATTAAAGCCTTATTAATTTTATATTAATAGACTAATCTAGGGGTGGCAAGCGGGCGGGTCAAATATGAGACGAGTCAAAAACGGGTAATGAAAAAATGGAAAGATTTTCCGATCCGACTCATGTTTAATACGGATAAAAAAAGGGTTAACCGACGGATAATATGTGGCTTATTAGAATATGATCACTTTTGGGAGAATTCCTAGTCTCCCAAACTTGATCAATTTGAGGCTTTAGAAATGTAAAAATTAAACTCATTAGTTATCCATTTTCTAAATGGATAATATGATTATGTATCCATATTTGACCTATTTTTAAAAAGTTCATTATCCAACTCATTTTTTAGTGAATAATATGGGTGGTTAACTATTTTCTCCTAGATTAATCTATCAGCGTGACTTAAAATTTAAGCAAATTCAGAGGGAAAAAAATGATTTTCATGATTAATTCATCCAATGATATATATGGTTTATGATATTAGTAAATGATATGCTCAAACTGATAAAGATATAAAAAGATTAATTTGTTTTCTGTCGGCTCAATAATATATATGTTCATCCTGAAAGCTAAATATAAGTCATAAATAGATACGGGCATTTGCATCTATATCCGTTTTTTGGGTCACGTTTTAACGTATACCCGCTTTGTAAAAAAAATTGCAAGAGTATCCACTTTTCGCCTAAACTTCAGGCATACGGGCCTGAAGTAGCAAAGACAATCACGCAAACTTCAGCATTCTAGTAGACGGCTGAACTTAAGCATTCTACTAGCTGAAGTTTTGTTCTCTATTTGTTGAACTTCAGCATGTTTTTATTGAAGTTTTATCCTGGATTCAATAGTTTTGTCGTAAAGCTTTTTCAAAAACTTCAGCAGAAGATGCTGAAATTATTTAATTCATTTGTAAAAACTTCAGCACTAAATAAACTGAAGTTTTGCACAGTAACAGGAAGAAGGAGGCGCCTGAAGTTGTCAAAATTAAAGTATAGGTTAAATAATTTTAAAAATATGAGTATATATTAAATAGAGACGACCAAATAGGACGCCCCGTGCAACTTTTACAATAGATACATTCATATTTTTGGATATTCTCCATTACTTGATCATAAGTACATAACTCATGTACAATTTACTTTGCAACATTACTAATTTACTAGAGAGGGATTACACAATGAGATCAAGAATTAAAACCCTCGACCAACTTGGAAAAATATATTACTCGTAATTTTTTTCTCCATAAACAACATTGCAACTTAATTTCCTAACTAATCACAAAATAGAAAAAAAATAGCAAACTAAAGCCAACTTAATTACTACACAAGAATAGCTTTCTAATTATAACAAATGAAACAAACTAATTATATTATCATCAATTCAAAGCTGCAGCCAAATTTCCCATTTTAATGCCCTTATTTGAAGCAATAATATTCTCTCTGCAATAGAAAGAAATTGTTAGCATTGGCACAAATCCAACAGCTACTCCCTTCTTTGAATAATTAGAAGAATAATCAAAATTCTTCTTCTGATAATTATCATCTGATTTAAACTCATTAATTGTTCTCTTATAAGATCCAAACCATTTAGCTTGCATATAAGCAAGTCTTCTCCAAGGTGGAACATAAATATCCATTTTTTTCATAGATTTTTTCATAGCTCTACTCATTATTTTCACTATTTGCTTCAAATCTTCTATTTTTCCCACAAAAATTTGAGGATAAATTTCGAGTAATGAGGTGTAACAAGCCGTTGGTCGAGCTATTTCGAATTCTCCGGCTAATGATACCTCGATTATGTAGCGATTATTTGCCATATTAACGTCGATATACTCGTAATTTCCTGATGTACGATTTCCAGATTTTTCCCACTTTGATTTGCACAGACCTGTAAGATTGAATTACAAGAAAACAATTATAAGTTAAGAATTTAATTTATATACCCCGACTAATTTTTGCGCTATTTAAGTTTTAATATGTATAATAGATAATCTCTATTTTTCATGTCACCAAGTCCACTTATTACAACAACAATAACAACAACAACACAGTAAAATTCAGGTGAGGGGTCTGAGAAGGATAGTGTGTACATTGGCCTTACCCCTATCCCGATGTTTCCGATAGATCCTCGACTCAAGAAAACGAACAAGACAAAAAGAGATAATATATTGGTACCATCAACAGAAACCATAGCAAGTCGACTTATTATAAATATAAATAATTATACATGCATTAGATAGGGGTAAGGTCTGCGTGCAGACTACCCTCCCCAGATCCCACCCGATGAAAACATACTAAGTTTGTTGTTGTTGTTGTTGTTGTTGTTGTATACATGCAATTATCTTTTCTATTATTTTTTAACTTGTTTTAGTATGTATTTGCCTTATTTTTTAGGTCACTAATATTATGCAGAAAATTATTCCCTCTATTTCAATTTAGATGAAATGTTTCGCTTAAACTTGACTAAACTATAAAACTAAATTAAATTAGTTTGTATTTTGAAATTAAAGTTTAAATATTCAAAAATTATACGAAGGGTACTATAAGTCGTAATTTTTCTCATATCAACATGATAATAAAATATATTTTAAAATATTGATCAAATTTAATGCACTTTGATTCTGGAGCGTCTAATCTGAAAGAGAGGAAGTAGAGTATTTTTTTAAATAGAAAAAGTGTTTACCAGCATCAAAGCCTCTACCACGCAATCGAGTCATCAACCGCCGTTTAAACTCCGGCGAACTCCGGTCATTCTCTTCAAGCAATACATTTTCCACAGCAGCAGTAATACTTCTCTTCAAATCATCACTTGAATTTTCTTCAATACCTAACAAATTCCTCAAATTTTCCTTCATTTCAAACTCATCAAAACAATTACCAACATTTCCATTAATCTCTTCTAATTTCTCATTCTCATCATTAATAATTCCGTCTTCTTCGCCTCTTTCTAAAAACGAATTCACGAGTCGCGATAAATCCGTCAAGCTCGCCGCCGCCGCCGCCGGAGAGTATTCGCTGCCGCTGCTTTCGCAAAGCCTCGCTTTCGCCACCTCATCAAACGCCGCCGCTACTCTCTTAAACTTCACCTGTACGAATCTCGTCATTTACTTCTAATCAAATTTGTTTTTCTTCAAATAATTGAATTTAAAGACGAAATCAAATATTTATGATGATTCAATTATGTCGCTATAATGGAGAAAAAATGTTCACAGAGAAGAAACCACTAACCATTAATGGAGTTTATTGAAAGTTATAAAGATGAAGACATTATGTTGATTATGAATCGTGTGTGTGTATATATATATATAAAAGTAATAATTTGGTTACGATAAGTATATATTTTTGGGTTCTATGTATTATTCGAATAGATTCGTATTTTTACGGTAATTTGGGTTAAAGTGTATGATTCAATGTATGTAGACATGATATAAGAGTAAGTTCATTTGTTTAGCTAAATGATCATTTAAAGGGATAATCCAATAATAAAATAATTTAACACTTAAGCAAAAGCTTGAACTTGGTGTTTTTGATCAAAATTTACGCACCTTTTCAAAATACTATTTTTCAAAATACTAACAAAGTCACACTGCAATTTTTTATTTCTTTAATTAATTAATATTTGTGAATCTAACGGGTAATATTACTTTTTAATTTAATTGTACCTTACCGTCTGTTTGGAAGGTTGTTATCCATTGTATTGTATCGTATTGTTACTTTAAATATAATGCTTGTTTTGATTGTTACTTAAATATTATTGTATCGTATCGTTAAATTCGTCGTTTCGTAACGAAGAAAAGAGTCATTTTATGAAACAACGGATTTAGTGTGATGGCGTCGTTACCTTATTTTTTTCTCTCATCTTGCCCTTCTTTATTATTAAATAATCATATCTTATTCTTTATCCTGCTTTTTTATACAATAATTCTACTTTGTATCCATTTATTTTTGTAATGTTGCAAGTTTATTCTTCGTAGCATAACATTATGAAACGACGGTAAATGATACAATTTATTCAGTTTGTATTCATAAAACAATACCCTACCATAGTCCATATATATTATGAAACGACATGTAACAACCATCCAAACAAGCTGTTTCCGTACACTTATATATAGCAACTTTAAAAGTATTTTAATAATTACATATGAACATGGTTATTAAAAAACTGGCTTAGAACTAGCTAGCTGAGCTCTTAGATATCGGTTAAACTTAAGATATATTTTTGTTCATACATAAGATTAAAAGAAATTCATTTTACCCACGCCAACTTGTTGATGTTCGTACCTTAGTCAATTATGCAAGTAGTAGGATTAACTTACTTTTTATAAATCGAAAATCAATAAAAATTATTATATCTTGGGTCGGACATGATAAAAATAAAGTCCATTTTTTCTTCGTTACTTTACTATTTTGTATTTATTAATTAGTATTGCTTTTTACTCACAACCATCCCGTGAATCAACTTTTTTGCTTTTGTTAAAGTATATCATATAACAATAGTAGTATATTTTTGACTTGTGCAGGATTCAAGAGTGGTAAAAAATGACACCATATGTATACAAAGATGTTTTCACTATTGATCACCTATTGTTTTAAGATTGAGAGATGGCTATTACTAAAAGGGACAAAGTGGAAAATGTTAATCATTTATGTTTTCTTAATTACAACACTCTGATGATATCATGAAAATAATTTGAAGAGAATAATTAAGTAAAAAATACTAGTCATTTGGTAACATAAAAACGTCTCCAATTTTCTTCATTCTTCGAAATAACCAAAGAAGACCTATTCCAAATCGTTTCAAGCATTATACGAGGTAATTTCATTAGCATCTTGGTTGTGAAGGAGTGAATATGATCCCTCAATCCTTAATTAGGTGTCTCGAATTATTTATCTTTGAATATAAAAAAAATTATAGGGTAAGGTTGCGTATAATAGACCCTTTTGTGGTTTGGCCCTTATCCGGATTCCACACATAGTGGAAGCTTAGTGCACCAAGCTGCCCTTTGGATATGGAAGAAATCCTGGTAGGAAGCCAGTGATGGAGTCAAGATTTTGTGCAAGCGGGTTTAATCTTAGAAGCACAAAACTTTAGACGTAACATTATAATTGTCAAGTGGGTTCAAATAAAATATTAATACAAAATTTACGCTGTTTTAATCGTAATTTATACATATACACAGTATTATTTTTTGGTGAAGCGGATTCAGTTGAAGCCGCTTGCCACCACATGCGTCTGCCACTGTAGGAAGCGCTTCCCTCTATAGTAGGATTAACGCGAATCTGGACTAGTTGGAACAGAGGCAAAGTTAGAATTTGAAGGGTATATATGAGTTCGGAATTTTAAATCTTTTAAGTTCCTTATTAATTATCTGTACTTATTCAATGAATTTTTTAATATGAATACATGATTTGCATTAAATTTACTGAATTCTGCTGAATCAATAATTTGAAGCCCCAATACAAATATCACACCGAGTGGAAAATCAAAAATATTAAAGTTCATTATGCACGAGTGCATTTGCCGAAAACCCCTATATTATAAATATTGACACATATGCGGAAATTCGAAGCCGTAATGTTTGTAGTGAGATAGCAATTAACTTCATTTTCCTGTTCCTTTTTCTTTCGCCTAATTATAGAGAGGAAGTTCAATGAACTTGAAATTCCGTCTAGATTCGTTGAATCTCAACTCATGATAAACCTAAGCTCCTTTCTCCACTAATTATAGTTTCGTGATATAGTAGAAAAATATATATTCCTAATAAATTAAAATTAATTTTTATCGTTTACAAACAATATTCATGATTGCATGTGACCTGATTTAATGATAAGTGATGGCTATTGACATCATTTATGTTGAGGTATTTAATTAATCATGTTGGATAGTTCAAATTCCATCGGTGGCGTAGTATTGCCTCCTCTTTTCCTTTTTCGATGAATTTTTGATTTAAAAAAGAAAAATCATATAAGTAAATATTTTTGGTGCTTATGTACATTATCTAGCTTTATGATGGTTATTTTTCATCCAGCAGCTGTTGTACCAGCAAGTTAGATCCCACAAAATAATAGTACTGCTTTTGTAGATTATGACCTAGTAATTTTTTCTGGTTAAAGTCCAAAATGTACTCAAATTTGGTTTTAGAAATCATTAAAGTTACATAAGGAGGGGAGGGGAGGGGAGGGGGAGGGAAACTATTATGTGCGTTAAGAAAATATAGACCTGATGTAAACGATAATGTGGCTGAACTAATACAATACATAGTAAACATTAGAATAAACTTGCAATGAAAGATTTATTGTCACAGGATATTGAGTAAAACTTATACGGGGCGTCTTATTTGGTCGACCCCATTTAACCTATACCTACTTTTAATTTTTTTTTAACTTGTACCCACTATTTAAACAACTTCAGCTCCTCCTTCGTTTTCTGAATGTTGAAGTTTGAGATATTGTTATGCGTTCTAACCTGATGATTCATATATATTTGCTTGTTCCATTATGTTCAATTTGGTATTATTCACAATCATTTAACCTCTTAGATATTTTAGCTTTACAGGCACATTGGTTTTTGGTTCTATTTATCTGTAGTAACTTGTTTTCATGTCGAAATTTTTTTTCATTCTTTAATCTTTGAAATGAACAACATCAATCACTGCTAATCATGATCTATTAAATTCATTGTTGTTTTAGAACTTCAGCTCTAAGAATGCTGAAGTTCAGCAAATATAAACAAAAACTTCAGCTCCTAGAATGCTGAAGTTCAACAAATACAAAACAAACTTCAGCCCTGAAGTTCATCAAAAACAGAACAAAGCTTCAGTTAAAAGATGCTGAAGTTCAGAAAATACAGAACAAAACTTCAGCTAAAACATGCTGATGAAGCTCAGCAATTACAAACAAAAGCTTCAGCTACTAGAATGCTGAAGTCCAGCAATTATAAACAAAGCTTTAGCTACTAGAATGCTGAAGTTCATCAATTACAAACAAAAACTTCAGCCAACACATGCTGTTGTTTATTGAACTTAAGTTTTCCATTTGCACTATGAACTGAAGTTTGCGTGATTGCCTTGGCAAATCAGGAAAAACTCATGCAAAAATATCTGAAGTTTTGCTACATTTCAGGCAAAATTTTTTGCTACTTCAGGCCCGTATGCCTGAAGTTACGCGAAAAATGGGTACGCTTGTAATTTTTTTTGCAAAACGGATATAAGTTAAAACGTCACCCAAAAAGCAGGTATAGATGCAAATACCCCGGATATTGATGATCATGTGGTGCCTACTTAAACAGCCTAAAGGCTTGGCTTGCAAGTAAACCTTGTAGAAAAAATGGATAGAAAAGGTAACCTATAAACTTAAGCTACCAGCTCGATAAAAGTTAACACCATATTCCATGTGAATCAATTTTAAAGAATATAGTTTACTCATGGGGCAAAGATCACTTTTAGCCCACGATGAAACTATTAATATCTGGTAGTCACAAAGGTGCACAAAATATGTATACTTTTTGTATATAACATGTAAAAATATACATATATACAAAAAATATATAATTATTATTTTGAGATCAGCTATACAATGTCATTTTCCATTACTTTCATATGTACGAAATGAGTGTCATTAAGTTGATAAAAGTTTGGGCCATCATGATGTGGTCCAATCTTTTTCTGGACACTCTTATGGTAAAAATTTGCTGGGCGCCCTATTTGGTCATCTCCATTTAACCTGTACCGGACGCTTTTTAATTATTTTTAGTAGTACTCAAAATATAGATAATTTCAAGGTGATAATAAATTTATATGGTGTTTGTGAACATATATTAAGGTAGTTTATTGAGTTTTACAGTAGTGAGCTGTTGTGACGCTTTATTTTTTTAGTTCTGCTTAGCATTTCTTCTTCTTCTTAATTGTAAAAGGAATTTGTTAGATTTATTGTTATTTTGACAAATTGATAATTGGGGTTTATTCTTGAAGATATTTGGAGGTTATGTTTCAAATTTGAGCTCGTTTGGAATAGATTTAGGGGTTAAATCGTGTATTAGAAAATACAAAAAATGATGAATGGTCATGGAGAAGCAATGACTATGGTTCATTAGGTCGTTTATGATAGACCCACAAAATTTTAGGCGATTCAAGGCCGATCACCCGAATTCATGATGGCGTGGAAATTAACATACGAAAAATCAAAAATCGTGTTGAATTCCGATTATATGGTTCTAAAATGCTAAAAAATGAGGAACAATCATGGAAAAGCAATGACCATTATTCATTAGGTCATTTTTCATGGGTCCATAAAATTTTAGGTGATTCGAGATTGGTCTCCTGAATCCATGAAGATAGAGTGGACATTAGAACTCGAAAAATCGAAAATCGTGTTGAATTCCTGTTTTATGGCCCTAAAACGCTAAAAAATGAGGAACAATATAGTAAAGCAATAACTATTATTCATTAGGCCGTTTCTGATTGTTCACTAGATTTTAGGCAATTCAGGGCTGGTCGCCTAAATTCATGAAGATGGCATGGATAATAGCACACAAAATCAAAAATCGTGTTGAATTTCTGTTTTATGGTCCTAATATGCCAAAAAATGAGTAACTGTCATGGCGATGTAGCGACTATTGTTCCCTAAGTCGTTTTCGATGGTCCGACTAAATTTTAGGCGGTCTTGATCTGGGCACCCGGTGATAGCATCCTAGGAAGCTCAAATCTATTCAAAGACAAGGATAGAGCTTTGGAATCTCAAAGAGGGCCTTTAACAAGGTCTCAAGCTAAAAAGTTGTAAAATAAGGTCATTGGGTTTCAGGAGCAAACAAAGAAGTTTTTAGTTGGGAGGAATAGCTCAAGGATAAAAGATATGAGTTATTTAGGTGTTATAATTATTTTATGGCCCAAATTCATGTCCAAGAAGAGGTGTATTCGATCCCAAGAAACATCCTTTGAAGAAGTCCAAATCAGGCCACTATTGGCACAATTTGGCATCTACAATGTGTCTAAAATTGCAGCCTATAAAATCCTACATAAAGCCACATTTTTATAGCATAAAAAGGACTTACTTGATGTCCAAGAAGGATACAATATTCGTGCTAGATGTTGAATGCAAGTTGGTGCCAAGTTGCTTACAAATTTCCTTTAAGATTTTCAAGATTCTATCCAAGATTGGTTTGAGACTTATTTCCATATATTTTGGGACTATAGTTATTGCTTTCCTAGTTAGTTAAGGTTATGTTTTTCTTTTACTAAGATTTTTAAAATTACTTTCCAAGAATGACTTGGTTTTTGCTTCTTAGTATTTTTCTTTTCCTATGGTAGTTGGACTTGTTGTCTTTAAGACTTTGTTTCCTTATATTTTTAGGTACAATTTTGTGACTCCCTCTCAATATAAATATGTGCTTTCTTTGTTTTTGGACTTAGATTATTGTAGACAATATCAATAAAAATTGTGAGATTTTTCTTGTACTATTGTGTGTGGCTACTCTTTGAATTTATTCTTCAACCTTCAAGACTCAACTTAAGGTGGTTATATTAAAACCTTTTCAAAATCTTAGATCACTTCTAGGTATTCAAGAAAGGTGATAAGTTTAGGCTTATTGTTGTTTTTGTTATTCTAAAGGGTCGGGTTTCACAATCTATCTCTTGTTTTTAAGTCTCTACCAAAGGGGATTAATTCTTCGTTAGCTAATTGTTGTTGTTAGGATTCAAATTCAATAATAGACTTATTGAAGTCAAGAAACTCTTTCTTGAATCAATCTATATTTAATTTCTGTCTTCTTTTTTGTTTTTTTATTTTTCTTTTAGCTTCCGCACGTTTCTTGATTTTTTTAGTAGTTCTCGGACCCCTTTCATGTTGTTATCAAGTGGTATCAGAGCATAGGCTAATCAAGATTTCAATCTTGATAATATTGGGAGGTTCTTGATAAAAACAAAACAAAAAAGAAACTGAAAAAATAAAAAGAAAAAAAACCTCAACCCCCTCCCCCTCCAAAAAAAAAGGTGAATAGTTGTTTGGTTTTCAAGTCAAAAAAGGAAACAAAAAAAAGGGATCCTAGTTCTTGAAGATTAAGGTAACTTCTTTCCTTATTCGTGTGGGTTTTGGGTTTTCTAAATTCTTCCTTTTTCTTTTAAAACTAACCAATTTCTATTCTTTCTAGGTTTGGTCTTCCACTATCTTTTTCCTTTTCGAACTCCTTATTCTTATCACTAAAGAGTTGTGACTTGTTAAGTTTATTAATAAATTTAAAGATTAACGACCAAGAGTTTCTTTGAGTGGAAAAAGACAAGAGAGATGAGAGTATTAGAAGGAAAAAACCAAATTTGAGAGATACATAATTCTTCTAATCTTTGTTCAAGATGTTTCAAACAGGTACTTATAGTGAAAGTAGGCGAGCTATGACTCAACAACTTGAAAAGTCGAACTTACAGTATACTTAATGGAAGGAAGACAATATTAAAATTATTTTTCAAACAAGAGGTAAAGTGATGTTTGCGATTTGTACACTTAGAATTGACAAAGAATATGGCTATAACTCAATTAGCACTTATATGGTTAAAAAATTAAACTTGCCTTGTGTTGAGCATATTGAACCCTACATGTTGAGAGAAGTAAAGATAGATAAAAGAGTGTTATTACTATTATCTATTGGAAGGTATGATGATGCAATCTGGTGTGATGTGATTCCCATGAATAATTATCATATCTTGTTGGGAAAGCCATGGTATGTCTACAGAAGATCTTTATATAACATGGAAAAAATAGATACTCTTTTCAGGTTAATGGGAAGAATTCATTCTTGGACCTTTGACTCCCTCACAAATTTCTGAAGATGAAAAGACTGTTAAAGAGAATATGGAAAAATATGAGCGAGAAAGGAATGAGAGGATTAAGGGAGTGCATGTCGGCATCCCAAGAGAGAGAAAAAGAGAGGTTGTATTGAGTGAAGAGAAAGGAATGTCAAGTGATAAAAAGAGTGAGCTTGAGAAAAAAGAAAAGAGGGAAGACAATGAGCTAACAAAATTCAGTGAGGTAGAGAGAGAAAAAACAGGAGGAATTGAGTGAAGAAACAGAAAAAAACTTTAGTGAGAGAAAAGAAGCTAAGGGTGAGGAAAAAGTTAGTCTTGTAATAAAAGCCAAAGAGAGTATAAGCAAGAAAAAAACTTCTTTACTTCCTAACCCCATTAACTCTTTCTTATTTTAGTTCTTGTGATTTTGTGCAGCCATATGTGGAAAGACCTTTTGAAAGGGGAGGTGAGATTTTTAAAGAGATGGTAGTAAAGGATCCAATCAGATTCCTACATGAATTTTGAGAAATCAATTCTTGTTGGATGGTGGAAGATAAAAACTTGGTTAATTTCTTTGTTGTTGAACCTTTTGACTATTTTGATCCTTATTTACAGGTTTACAACATGGAGTTCCCTAAAAACATTGCTAAGTTAGAGCCATTGCATAAAATAATAAAAGGTTATGTTCTTCCATTTATAATTAAGTCAAAGTATGGTATGTATAATTGGTTTATTCAAATTCTTGGCCTTTCTAGAACACCTAAGGTA
This sequence comes from Nicotiana knightiana, assembly GCA_005239525.1. Lineage (NCBI taxonomy): Eukaryota > Viridiplantae > Streptophyta > Magnoliopsida > Solanales > Solanaceae > Nicotiana > Nicotiana knightiana. The sequence goes on from ML397225.1 coordinate 18,484, forward strand.
TTTTTGGAGATCATAAACTATACTCTTATTTCTTATGTTGGTGACTTTATTATTTTTGTGGATGATGATATTTTGGTGCATATCAAGTCATTAACTGTAATATCCAAGTTCAAGTGCAAGAGTAATTTGCTTCCTTTTAAAATATTTTTTTGGTAATTAAGTATTTTATTAACAAGTATCAATATTTACAACTCATCTAAGCTATTACAAAAATTTCTCTAGCGTACCCCTACTGGACATGAAGCCCCAGTTTGGTAATACCTAGCGTTTGCTACTCCTATTACTTCTTCTTCTTCCACTACTGCCCTATTCTAGTTAACTTCCGGATACCAATTCAACGTAGCCATTGCTCTATCTAGATAAGGGAATTTAGCTGTCCTTATGTGCACTTCCTGGATGATAAGATTAAATATAGTAGTGTCTGTCCTTCTCTTCTTCTGGAAGATCAAAAAGTTCCTCTCTTGCCAACAATGATAAATAGCAGCTGCTAGTGTCATTCTACATATTGCTTCCCTTGCACTTTTCCCTTTGGTCACCTTTGCCAGCCATGTTATTTCTTCCTTCCATTCATGCTGTGTTTTTTCGTCTTCCTTGACATCTCAGTAAGCCATTCCAGATCCTCCCTGTTATCTCACAGTTAAAGAATATATGTTGCATTATCTTATTTTCCTTGTTACACAAAGAGCATGTTTGATCTGTAATTACACCCCACCTTGCCAATCTCTCTTTGGTTGCTAGACTTTGTTGAATTTCCAATCTTAAAATGAATATCCATTTGGGCTGCCCTTGGTTATTGCACATTAACTTCCTCCATGATACTTTTTGAAATTCTCCTTGTAACGACTTGTATATTTGTTTAACTGGACACTTCACCATCCTCTGAACATCTTCTTCATTAAGCCCTGCTTTAGCAAAGTACTCCTTAGCTTGAAATATCTTTTGCACTGCCCAGGAAGCACTCTTTGGTTCTGTACTCCAGACTGTGTGGCTCTTTATATAGTAAGTATGTACCCAATGTACCCATAACTTCTCCTTCCTAGTACAGATACTCCATAGCCATTTGCAAATAGCAACTTTATTCCACAGTGCCCATCAATGGAATTCAATCCCCCTGCAACCTTAGGTGAGCATAGCTTCTCTCAGGCTATCAAAGCCTTTTTAGTTGGTTCAGCATTACATGTCCATAGAAATCTTCTACATATAGTTTCTATGAACTGTATAACTTTCTTAGGTAATATAAAAATATGTGCCCAAAATGTTTGCATAGCAAACAAAACACTCTTCACCAGTACTGCTCTACATACATATGACAAGAAATTTGTGGTCCAACTCTGAATCCTGCTCAACATCCTCTCTATTAGGGGCTCACACTGTATAGTAGATAGTCTCTTAGTACTCAAAGGCACCCCTAAGTATCTGAAAGGAAATTCTCCCTTTGTATAGCCAAGTAGCTCCATAATTTGTTGCTGAATCAAGCTCGTCTAGATCAGTTGGTATAAGAGCTAAAGGTTAAATAGGTCTCACCAGTCATGAGCAGGTTTAGTAGAGTCTTGTGGATCGGTACAGAGACGTCTGTACTTATCTTCAAGAGGATACAAAACCCTTAGGAAAAAAAAATCTCACATTCTTAAATTCTGTCGTACGAATCTGTTGATTTCTGGAAATAAACTTTTGTTGTTTCATTCTCTCACAGATGGTGAGTACTCGCGCTACCGATCGGGGTGATCAGGCACCAGCTGGACCGGCGAGGGGTCGAGGCTGTGGTCGAGGCCGTGGCCGAGGGAGGGGTGCAGGCTGCGCCAGCAGCTGAGACAACACATATGGACCCTCATACTATTCAGGACCAGGTTCCCGCCGTTGAGATTCCAGCGGGACAGGCTCAGGCACCAGCTATGCCTATTGTGATTCCGGGTCTTCAGGAGACCCTTGCTCAGATTCTGACTGTATGCACCAGTCTTGCACATGCAGTCGCCATGTCTACTACTGCCACTACTTCTCAGGCCAGGGGAGGCACTTAGACTCCAACTGCCTGGACACCTGAGCAGGTTACTCAGGGGCTTCAGACACCGGGGACAGTTCCAGTCCTGCCGGTTGCCCCAACCCAGGAGATTGTGGTCTCAGCTTTGGCAGATGACGAGCAACGCAGGTTAGAGAGGTTTAGTAGACTTCAGCCTCCGATTTTCAGTGGTACTGAGGGTGAGGACGCCCAGGGCTTTTTGGACAAGTGTTAGAGGATCCTTCACACAGAAGGGATACTGGAGGCTAGTGGGGGTCCCGTTTACTACCTTCCAGTTCGCAGGAGCTGCACTCGCTTGGTGGGAGTCCTATGAGAGGCGTAAACCTGTTGATGCAGCGCCCCTTACCTGGCGTCAGTTCTCCATTCTGTTCCTGGAGAAGTATATACCGCAGTCCCGCAGGGAGGAGCTGCGTAGGGAGTTCGAGCAGTTACGCCAGGAGGACAAGACCGTGACGCAGTATGAGATGAGGTTCTCCGAGTTGGCCCGTCATGCTATTTGGCTAGTTCCCACGGATAGGGAGAGGATCAGGAGGTTCGTTGATGGCCTCACTTATCAGCTTCAGATTTTTCTAACCAGGGAGAGGGTATCTGGCGCTTCTTTTGACGAGGTGGTTGACATTTCCAGAGAGATTGAGTCGGTTCACCGCCAGGAGAGAATCTAGAGGGAGGACAAGAGGTCTCGAGGATCTGGGAGTTTTGGTGGGGTTCCTTCAGGGGGGCAGCCTCAGCCCGGCAGAGGCCGTCCATTCAGGCAGGCTCAGCCAGGTCGCTCAGGTTATTGTGGTGGATCAGTTGGTCATGATCCTCACAGTTCGCATCAGATGCATCCATCTTTCAGTGCCCTGCCAGCTCAGATTTCATCTTGGACACCATCGGTTCAGAGTTCATCTATGCCTAGTTCTTCTAGTGGTTATCCTGGTGCTAGGGGTTCCTTCAGTCCCCGGTGCTATTCTCTGAGGGGTTGCTTTGAGTGTGGAGATGTGGGCCATATCAAGAGGTTTTGTCCCCATCTTATGAGAGGTACTTATCAGCAAAGGAGTCAGCCCGCGGCTTCAGACCCAGTAGCTGCACCACCCGCCCAAGCAGCTAGAGGTGGGGTTCAGACAAGTAGGGGTCGCCCTAGAGGGGGAGGTCGACCCAGTGGTGATCATGCCCGATTTATGCACTTTCAGCCAGACTGGATGAGATGGTTTCTGATGCCGTGATCCCAAGTATTGTTTCAGTCTGTCACGAGATGCTTCCGTTTTTATTTGATTTCCGTTTTTCATATTCACATGTTCATCATATTTTAGCCCATTCTCTGGATACGCCCCGTGAATCTTTTGTTACATCTGTTCATGTGCTCGCCCTTGTGGGTGATGTTGTTGTTACGGACCATGTGTGTCGGTCGTGTGTGGTACCTATTGGGAGTCTGGATACCCGGGTAGATGTGTCATTTCTAAGTATGGTTGGCTTCGGCGTAGTTGATCAGATAGATGACGATACTTTTAGGTATGAATTGATGTAGGTATTTTGCATCGAATCAGATTGTTTGACTCCGTAAAGCTATTGTGAGGGTGTAAGTTAATGGCTATTGGGTTTATCTGTGCTCCAGGATGATCTAGGGGTTAACTGTCCCTGCTTCGGGGAGGGGGGGGAGGCGATTCGTTGGTTTTAGGCACACATGGTGCAGTTCTTTTGTGGTCTTCTAGGGGAATTGATTAAGATAAAGTAGCCGAGTATCATAGAGTTTGGACGTATGGGTTGTGTTCTTTCAGATTCATGTGATTTGGTTCTGCGGTCTGTGAGGAATTCTTAGTATTGCATTGTGGTGTTACCCATTAATAATGAGAGACGGTTCTCTTGTTTGGTGTTATTTTTCATGTTAGGTACATTTGGGGTGTTGTCTACTGGGGCACGGACTGCACGGGTTATGGCTTTAGGTGGTATAGATGTGTCCTGTTACTGGAGTGGTTGTGACGAATGATAGGAGGTCATTGAACCTAGGATAGGTGTTATCGGATCTGGTTGCGGCATTTTTGGGAGAGAGTTCCATCATTTGTTGATACAACGAATGATTATGGGCTTCTGCGTGTTTCTCTCATCATTGGTAGTATATTGAGGTGTTATAATGGGTCTCTGTTTGATGTCGGGTTTATCACCGGCATTTGGGTAGCTTGGGCGCCTGTTGTGATTTGAGCTTATCATTAGGAGTGTTCGAGATAGGTGACATACCATGTGACTTCGTCTTGAGTTATGACTCTGGTTGGGTACATCATGTTCAGGCATATACAGTGTGTGGAGGCATGATTCTAATCTTGTAGATAAGTTCTGGCGTGGAATTTGGGTTCTAAGGCGTAGGGATTAGGTTGGATATAGTGGCATTCGCATGCGTTGTGTTAGTAGATCGATGCGGGGTAGAGTGACGCGGGGTCACCCCCGGGTATGTGCATGGTAAGGTTATTCGGCGGTTTGATGGCTTTTGGAACAACTCTTGGCACGTTCGAGGACAAACATTTGTTGAAGAGGGGGAGAATGTAATGACCAGGCTGGTCGTTCCAAGATTTTAGCCCGTTTCCCCCATTTCTGCTTCATTGCTTGTGTGGTTCATCTCTTTTTTGTGGTGTTGGGTTGGTTGGCTCGGGTTCAGAGTGGTCATGGTGAGAAATGAGACACTTAGTCTCTTAAGTTAGCCTTATAGTTAGAAAAGTCAACTAGAAGTTGACTATTGGGTAAACGACCTCGGAATGTAGATTTTATGGCTCGACTAGCTTTGTCAGGTGATTTGGGACTTAAGGGTGTGTTCAGAATGTAGTTCTGATGTCCGGTGTAGAATTAGGCTTGAATTGGCGAAAGTTAGTTTTTGGCGATTTCCAGTCGGTAGTGGAAAATAGGCTATCGGGGTCGGAATGGAATTCCAAAAGTTGGGGCAGGTTCGCAATGTCCTTTTTGGATATGTGTGCAAAATTTCAGGTCAATCGAAGGTGTTTTGGATGGTTTCGACATCCTTAGTGGAATTTAGAAATTTCATAGGTCATAGGCTTGAATTTGATGTGATTTTGGTGTTTTTGCGTTGTTTTTGGTTTTTCGAGGGCTCGAATATGTTTGGATGATGTTATGGGGTGTGTTGGTATGTTTGGTTGAGGTCTCGAGGGCCTCGGGTGTGTTTCGGATGCTCAAACGGGCATTTTTGGGCCTTAGGAGTTGCTGGTTTTCTGATTTTTATGCAGCATGTATTGCTTCTCTGCGATCGCGTGAGAGCAATCGTGATCGCGTAGCACAAGTTGAGGCAGGCAGGATTTTACTCTCTGAGATCGCATAAGGGTGTTCGCTATCGCAGAGTTTGGGCAGCTTAGTCACTACGATCGCGTAGAAGAAGCTAGACGTCAGGTGTTGAGTATCTCTACGCGGTCGCGTGAAGCCAACCACGATCGCGTAGGTTGAGTTGGTTGAGTTCCGCGATCACGAGCAGGATCCTGCATTTGCGTAGAAGGAATTCTGGGGGCGTGTTAGTTACTCTCTGCGATCGCGACTGGAAGTCTGCGATCCCTATGAAGGAAATTGGCCTGGGCAGATTCTTTTAAGTTCAAAAACGAGGGTTTAGTCCATATTTTCAAAAACCCATTAGAGAGCTCGAGAGAAGGTGGAATTTGAAGAGATTTTAAGTGAGATTCTTGTGGTAAGTGTTCTTCAATCACTTTTGGCCTAATTCCATGAATTCGTCTTGATTTTTACCATGTAATTTGAGGAATCAAAGTGGAAATTGGGGGAAAATGGGAGGAAAATTTGGGAAATTCTTTTGATGATTTGAATGGGTTTTCGAGATCGGATTTTGGTAAATTTGATATGGGTAGACTCGTGGGAAGATAAGGATTCCATTTTTATAAATTTTATCGAATTACGAGACGTGGGCCTGGGGGGTCAGGTTTGGCCAATTTCGGGATTTTTGGATAAATTTGGTAATTTTCGAATGGGCTTCCTTCTTTGGCATATTATAATGATATGAATCTGATTTTTGGTAGATTTGGAGCACTCGGAGGCCCAGTCTAGATGCAAAGGCATTGAGGGCTAGGTTTTTAGCCGGTTTTGTGGTATGTAACGTTTCCAAACTTGGTTCTGAGGGTTCGAAACCCCGAGCTAAATGATTTATGACTATAATTGAGGTGACGCAAATGCCAAGTGACGGGCGTGCACCGAGTATTTGTGGCCCGGCTCATCCCATGGCATTGTCTAGTAGCTATTACTGATCGATATCCGCACTTCTATTAATGTAGTAATTGTGAACCTATTAGAAATCATGTTAAGTATAAATGCTAGGCTTCACGCCGAAAATGCTGAGACCCGAGTGGTCGTATATTACTGTCTCATTTTGTGATTATTTGATTTCATATACTCAGTCCTGTTATAGAATATCACTTCATACCTCACTCTCAGTATTGTTAATTATATGCATACTTATCATTGTTTCGGGCTGATGGAGGCATCTGTGATCCATGTGAGTGAGACTGGAGAGTAAGACTGAGTGAGGTCGAGAGCCTGTTATTGAGACAATTATGAGATCGGACTGCACACCGCAACGATACTTAAATCATGCCTTCGTTGGCTTGATATAGAGTTTGGGCCACTAGGGCCCCTCCGGAGTCTTTACACTCCCAATGAGCGCATTGATGTTGAGGGATGGATTTTTCCTGGGCATGGATCGTGTCCGAAGTCGATGATTATGTGAGGGATGGATCGTCCCTATACATGGATCTTGTACGAGTGTTGTATTCCGGAGATGGACTTTTTCCGTGGGGTTGGATTGTTTTTTTTCCTCAGTACAGGGTGACTACGGTCACCGATGATTATGTACCTTCCGAGATGGACCTTCCCTGGGCCTGAGAGCCATATACAGTACTGAGTGGACTGCTGTGTGAGGGTTGTGAACACTATGTGCATATCCACACTGGTTTCATACATTTTTCTTTATGATATCATGTAGAGTACACTGGCATACTTGGCATATTTACTCATTCTGATAAACTGTTAGCATATCTAATTTTTGTATACTGTCTATTGTAAATTCTGAGGTTTAGTCCGTCACTACCTCTCAGCCCATAGTTTAGATTCGTTACTTCTGAGTTGGTGTAATCACGTTACCCTCTGCACCTTGTGTACAGATCTAGGTACACCAGGATCCAGTAGTGGATACTGAGCAGCTGTCAGAGTTTCATTGGAGTCGTCGAGGTAGCAGCTGGCGATCGCGACCACGTCTTCTCTTTCTTATTATACCCGTTGTTCTTTATTTTGAGACTATGTTGTCCATTTCTCTTTTTCCTTGCTTTATGTTATAGCAGCTCATGGCTGAGTGACACCGGATCCGGAGTTGGAGATTTTAAATTTTGTATCAGATATTGTTTCAAAACTTCAGATTATTAGTATTATCAGTAATTTCGTTTAAAATTGTATTTTTACTGGAAATTGAATTTAGTTTAGATAAAATGGGCAACTTGCCTGGTTCTACGACATGCGCCATCACGACTCCGAAATCGGGTCGTGACAACTCAAAGTCACCCCTAAGTATCTGAAAGGCAATTCTCCCTTTGTATAGCCACATAGATCCATAATTTGTTGCTGAATCAAGTTGCTCACTCCTCCAAAATACATGAAACTTTTATTTGGATTGGCAATCAGTCCTGATGCTGCAGAGAATTGCTAGAAATGTTGGTGTAGGATCGGTACAAATTGCACATCTCCTCTACAGAACAGTAGTAAATCATCTGCAAATCCCAGCTGCACTAAGTTAAACCTAGCATACCTTGGGTGGAATCTAAACTTCTTGTTATCCTTCAGGTCTTCAAAAATCTACTCAAGTACTCCATAACTAACACAAACAGGAAGGGGGATAGTGGGTCTCCCTTCCTTAACCCTTTCCTTGCCTCAAAAGGTGCAGTTGGTCTACCATTGATCAGGACTGAGTACGTTACTATTCTAATGCAAGCCATTATCCATCTCACAAATATTTCAGGGAAATTCAGTAACCTCAACACTTGTTCTATGTACACCCACTCCGCAGAATCATAGGCTTTCTGCATGTCTATTTTAAGCATACATCTTGGAGATATATTCTTTCTTCCATAACTTTTAACCAATTCATGACTCATAAGTATATTATCTGTAATCAGTCTTCCAGGTACAAAGGCATCTTGACAATTGCCCACTAAATCTTCCATCACACCTTGCATTCTTGTAGTGATCACCTTTGAGATGATCTTATATAAAAAACTGTACAACATGAAATAGGTCTAAATTCTATTATGTTGTTGGATTCTGAACTATTGGTATCAATGTGATTGTTGTGCAATTAATAGCTTTACACATATATGCACTCTCAAAAAACTCTTGAACTGCTGCAGTAACTTCTTCTCCCACAATGTGCCAAGTCTTCTTAAAGAATAGGAGTTGTACCCATCACACCCTGGTGCCTTGTTGTCATCAATGCCCATTAAAGCTTGCTTCACTTCTTCTCTGCTAACATGCCTGATTAACTGTAATTGTTGCCTCCTGCTCAGCATATAGCCATTCTGCATAATCTCTGAATTGACCATTGGTAGTTGTGTTGCTGCAGTACCAAGTAGCCCCCTATAGAAACTTTGGATTTCAGCCTCCACCTCATCTGGATTCTGTAGTAGATCCCCATTGTTGTTGATTAACCTGTCAATGCTGTTCCTTGCTTGTCTATTTTTCATGCAAGAATGGTAGAATGCTGTATTAGAATCTCCAAGATTAAGCCATTGTATCCTAGATTTTTGTTTCATAATGCTCTCCTCCACCATCAACCATTTTTCCAGTTCCACTTTTGTAGCTCTTTCCAATTCAATCTGATCAACATTTTGGTCTGGGATACTCATTTGGCTTTGCAGATTTTCTAACCTCCTCCTTGCATCTTGTATCTTGTTGTCAGTTCCAACGAACTCTTCCTTGTTCATCTGCTTCAGTGCCCTTTTCAGCTTCTTAAGTTTGTTCCACACTGCTAGCATTGTATGTCTGCCCTTTATAGATCTCCAATTAGGCTGAAATGTCTCTTCAAAAGAACTCAAACTTGCCAAGCAGTTAAGGAACTTGAAAGGTTTCCTGCCTGCTTGGTTGCTGGTATCAAAACTCACACTTAATGGGCAATGATCTAAGAATCCAAGACTCATAGACATCCCCTCCATGTTAGGCCACTTTTGTATCCGTTCAACATTAACCAAGATTCTGTCAATCCTGCTATGTACATGGTTATTAGTCCATGTATATTGTCTTTCCACAGTATTCAACTCATCTACTTTAGCATCCAATAAGAAATGTTTGAATTCCCTTATATCCACCTCTTGCACAGGACTGCCATTAAATCTATCCTCACTAGTTAGGATAGTGTTAGAATCACCCATTATGAGAAAAGGACTAATTATACTAATCATAGATCTCAACAACTCCTCCCATAGATTCTTCCCGTCCTGCACTGTATGCTTACCATAAACAACACAGTGATAGAAGCTGATGTTCTGGTGCATTATAGTGACCTTCCCCAGTATAAACTGCTCATGCGTTCTGATCAGTGCATAATACACCTGCGTAGATTCCCATACAACCCATATTCTACCTCCAGGAGCTTCATTATTATTGTCCACCCATTTCCAGTTGTTTAAAGCCTTTCTTATTATATAATCAACATTACTTCTCTTCTCTCTATGCTCTATTATAGCTATCAATACTTCTTTTGAAATATAGTATGACATAGATGGTTATGCATTCCAACTTGGTGGAAAGAGTCATGGAATTTATGAGAAGAGGCTTGCTAATGAGTGAAATATTCTTTCTTATCTTATTCAAGTGTCTAATGAGTTTTCATGTGATAAATTGCTAGAATGTAATTTTTATTGTGTGATGGGGAGTCACTCTTCAGGTCATGTTAATTGTCAGCTTGTAAAAGTGTTTTCTACTATTAATGAGGATATTCATGATTGTTGTGACACTAGTGATCAAATACATTTTCATGAAACTATCTATGACTCTTTCTGTGATAGTTGGAGCAATTTTTCAGAATCCATTAATGTTGGTGATATTATTGGGGAAATTTATAATCACGAGCTTGAATTTATTGAAACTTTTCTTTTGAAAATTATGGGTTCTTATAACCTTCTTGAGAATTTATGTGCTTCTTTGAATATCTTATATGTAGAAGAATCCATGAGATTTGTAATTGATATTTGGCTATATCATAAAAGTGTCTTATTTGATATATGTGGTAGAGATACTTATTTTACATGGATGTGTTATCAATCTTTTGTAATTTCATTGTCATGCACATTTTTGGAATACCTTAAGAGAGTTTTTTACTGAATAAATCTAAGTAGGCATAAATTTTATTGGGATGATGATGTCCATATTCTTTATAAAGAAGTATTTACACCTATTAGGCTTAACTGGGTTAAGTGGACACATGGTCACTATCTTGTTTTGTTCCTATCATTTTTTCAGATTAGTGGATGCTATTTACTAGTACCTGTCTTTGTTTTCTTGCAAGGTCGAAATTCGAGGATGAATTTTCTACAAGAAGAGGAGAATGATAGCATACTAGGAAGCTCAAATCTATTCAAACACAAGGATGAAACTTTTTAGAATCTCAAAGAGGGCCTTTAACAAGATCTCAAGCTAAAAAGTTGCAAAACAAGGTCATTGGACTTCAGGAGCGAACAAAGAAGTTGTTAGTTGGGAGGAAGAGCTAAAGGATAAAGGATATGAGTTATTTAGGTGTTATAATTATTTTATAGACCAAATTCATGTTCAAGAACAAGTGTATTCGATCCTAAGAAACATCCTTTGAAGAAGTCCAAATCAGGCCACTGTTGGACCAATTTGGCATCTAAAATATGTCCAAACTTGCACCCCTTGAAGTCCTACATAAATCCATGTTTTTATAGAATAAAAAGGAATTACTTGATGTCCAAGAAGGGTACAATAGTCATGCTATATATTGAGTGCAAGTTGGTTCCAAGTTGCTTATAAATTTTCTTTAAGATTTTTAAGATTTTCAAGATTCTATCCAAGATTGGTTTGGGACTTATTTCCATATATTTTGGAACTATATTTATTACTTTCCTAGTTAGTTAAATTTATATTTTTCTTTTACTAAGATTTTTAGAATTACTTTCCAAGAATGATTTGATTTTTGCTTCCTAGTATTTTTCTTTTCCTATGATAGTTGGACTTGTTGTCCAAAGTAGTTTAGGACTTTGTTTCCTTATTTTTTTAGGTAAAATTCCATGACCCCCTATCAATATAAATGGGTGTATTCTTTGTTTTAGACTTAGATTATTATAGACAATATCAATAAAAATTGTGAGATTTTTCTTGCACTCTTGTGTGTAGCTACTCTTTGGATTTATTCTTCAACCTTAAAAAGTCAACTTAAGGTGGTAATATTAAACCCTTTTTGAAATCTTAGATCACTTCTAGGTATTCAAGAAAGGTGATATGTTTAGGCTTATTGTTTTTTTGTTATTCTAAAGGGTCAGGTTTCACAATCTATCTCTTGTTTTTAAGTCTCTACCAAAAGGGATTAATTCTTCGTTAGCTAATTGTTGTTGTTAGGATTCAACTTCAAGAATAGACTTCTTAAAGTCAAGAAACTCTTTCTTGAATTCAATCTATATTTAATTTCTGTCTTCTTTTTTGTTTCTTTATTTTTCTTTTAGCTTCCGCATGTTTCTTGATTTTCTTTAGTATTTTTCAGACCCCTTTCATGTTGTTATCACCCGGGCCCATGCAGAAGGTGTGGGCTATAGCACATAAAAATTGGGGACTAGGGCGGAAGTCCAATTTTATGGTCCGAAAATGACAAAAAACGAGTAACGGTTATGGCGAGGCAGTGACTATTGTTCCTTAGGTCATTTTCATTGTCCGGCAAGATTTTAGGCGATCCAGGTCTAGGTGCCCGGGCCCATCTAGAAGGCGTGGGCTATAACGCACAAAAAATTTAGAAATAGGGCAAAATTCAGATTTTATGGCCGTAAAATGTAGAAACATTAGTAACACTCATGGCGAGGCAGTGACTATTGTTCCTTAGGTCATTTTTGGTGGTCCAGCAAAAGTTTAGGCGATCCATTTTCAGGCGCCTGTGCCATATAAAAGGCGTGGCCATAACACACGAAAATTTGGAAATCGGGTGAAATTCTAGTTTTATGGCCCTAAAATACCATAAACAAGTAATGGTCATGGAGAGGTGGTGACTATTGTTCCTTAAGTCATTCTGATGGTCTGGAAAAGTTTTAGCTGATTCGGGTCCGGAATCCCGGGCCCATGTAGAAGGCGTAGTCTATAGCACACGAAAATCTGAAAATCGAGCAGAATTCCAGTTTTATAGTCCTAAAACGCCAAAGTACGAGTAACGGTAATCACAATCCAGTGACTATTGTTCCTCATGTCATTTTTGATGGTCCCGCAAAATGTTAGGCAATTCGGGTTCGGGTGACAGGGCTCATGCAGAAGGCGTGGGTTATAACACACGAAAATCTAGGAATCAGACAGAATTCCAATTTTATGGTTCCTAAAAGCCAAAAAATATGTAACAATCTTGGAAAGGCAGTGAATTTTGTTCCTTAGATAGTTTTTGATTATAAGACAAAATTTTAGGCGATCCGGATCTGGGCGCTCATGCCCCTGCAGAAGGCGTGGGCTATAGCACACGAAAATTTGGGAATCAGGCAGAATTTCAGTTTTATGGCTCTAAAACGCCAAAAAATGAGTAACGGTCATGGCGAGACAGTGAATATTGTTACTTAGGTCATTTTTGATGGTCAGTCAAAATTTTAGGCGATCCGGGTATGGGCGCAGTGGCCCATGCAGAAGTCGTGCACCACAGTAGAAGAAAATCTGGAAATCGGGCGGTTTAATGGCCCTAAAATGCCAAAAATTGAGTAAAGGTCATGGCGAGGCGGTGAATATTGTTACTCGGTCATTTTTGATGGTACGATAAAATTTTAGGCGATCAAGATCTGGGTGCTCGGGCCCATGGAAATGGCGAGGGCGATAAAACACAAAAAATTGTCAATTAGGTTGAATTCCAGTTTTTGGCCCTAAAACGCTAAAATATGAGTAAAAGTCATGGTAAGGCGGTGACTATTGTTCCTTGGATCATTTTCGATGATTCGGAAAACTTTTAGCTTATTAGAATTCGGGCGCTTGGGCCCATGCAGAAGGCGTGGGATGTAGCGCACGAAAATTTAGGAATCGGGCTGAATTCCGATGTTATGACTCTAAAACGCCAAAGAATGAATAATGGTTATGGAAAGGCGTTGACAATTATTTCATAGGTCATTTTTTATGGTCAGATAAAACTTTAGTGATCCGTGTTAGGGTGGCGAAAGGCGTAGGTTATGCACACGAAAATAAGGGAATCGAGCGGAATACTAGTTTTTATTGACCTAAAATGTCAAAAAATGAGAAACGGTCTTGGCGAGGCGGTGACTATTGTTTCTTGGGTCGTTTTAATGGTCCAAATTTTTTTTAGGTGATCCAGGACTAAGTTTCCAGGCCTATGCAGAAGGCATGTGCTATAGCACACGAAAATTAGGGAATCGGGCGGAAGTCCAACTTTATGGCTCTAAAAAATGCCAAAAAATAAGTAACAGTCAGGGTGAGATAGTGAATATTGTTCCTTAAGTCATTTTTTATAGTATGAAAAAATTTTAGACGATCCGAATCGGGGCGCCGGGGCCCATGTAGAAGCCGTAGGCACACTAAAATCTGAGAATCAGACGGAATTCTAATTTTATGGCCCTAAAATATAAAAATTGAGTAACGGTCATGGCGTGAGAGTGAATATTGTTCCTTAGGTCATTTTTGATGGTCTGGAAAAATTTTAGGCGATCCTGGCCCTAGTGCTCGGGCCAACATGGAAGGCGTGGGCTATACACACGAAAATATGGGAATATGGCAGAATTCTGATTTTACGGCCCTAAAACGCCAAAAAATTAGTAACGATCATGGCGAGGCAGTTATAATTGTTCCTTAGGTCGTTTTTGATGGTCCAACTTTCTAGGAAATTCGTGTCCAGTCGCCTGGGCCATGTAGAAGGTGTGGGCTATAACACACGAAAATCTGGGAATCGGGCGTAATTCTAGTTTTATGGCCCTAAAACGCCAAAAAATGAGTAACAGTCATGGCAAGGCAGTGACTATTGTTCCTTAACTCGTTTTGATGGTCCGACAAAATTTTAGCCGATCCGGGTCCTGAAGCCGGGGACATGCAGTTAGCGTGGGCAATAGCACACAAAAATCTAAGAATCAAACAAAATTCCAGTTTTATGGCCTTAAAAGCCAAAAACTGAGTAACGATCATGGAGAGGTGGTGACTATTTTTTCTTAGATAGTTTTTGATTATCCGACAAAATTTTAGGCGATCTGAATCTGGGAGCCCATGCCCATGCAGAAGACATGGGCTATAGTACACGAAAATTTGGAAATAGGGCAGAATTCTGATTCTATGACCCTATAACGCCAAAGAATGAGTAACGGTTATGGCAAGGCGGTGACAATTGTTTCATAGGTCATTTTTTCATGGTCTGATTAAATTTTAGGCGATCCGTGTTAGGGTGCCTGGGCCCATGCGGAAGGCGTAGGCTATGCTCACAAAAATCAGGAAATCGAGCGGCATTCCAGTTTTATTGACCTAAAATGCGCAAAAATTAGTAACGGTCATGGAGTGGCAGTGAATATTGTTCCTTAGGTCATTTTTGTATTACGGCCCTAAAATGCCAAACAACCAATAACAGTCACGGTGAGTATTGTTCCTCAGGTTATTATCAATGGTCCGGCAAAATTTAAGGCGATCTAGGTCTGGGCACACGGGCCCATGCACAAGGCGTGGGCTATAGCACACAAAAATCAAGGAATCATGCGGAATTCTAGTTTTATGGCCCTAAAACACCAAAATTTGAGAAAAGGTCTTGGTGAGGTGGTGCCTATTGTTTCATAGGTCATTTTTTTGGTCCAACAAAATTTTAGGTTATCCAGACTGGGTACCCAGGCCCATGTAGAAGGCATGTGCTATAGCACATGAAAATCAGGGAATCAGGCGGAAGTCCAGTTTTATGGCTCTAAAATGCCAAAAAATAAGTAACGGCCAGGGAGAGGTAGTGACTATTGTTCCTTAAGTAATTTTTGATGATACGACAAAATTTTAGGTGATATGGATTCGGGCGTCCGGGCCCATGCAGTATGCGTGGGCACACAAAAATCTGAGAATTGGACTAAATTCCTATGTTATGGCTCTAAAATATAAAAATGATGAGTAACGGTCATGGTGAGGAAGTGAATATTGTTCCTTAGGTCATTTTTGATGGTCTGGCAAGATGTTAGGCGATCCGGGTCCGGGTGCTCGGGCCCACACAGAAGGCGTGTGCTATAGCACACGAAATCTGGGAATCAAGTAGAATTCCGGTTTTATGGCCCTAAAATGCAAAAATATTAGTAATGTTAATGGCGAGGTGGTTATAGTTGTTCCTTTGGTCATTTTGTTCGACATAATTTAGGGCGATTCGGGGTCTAGCCGCCTGGGCACACACAAAAATCTGCAAATCAGCCGGAATTCTAGTTTTATGGCCCTAAAACGTCAAAAAACGAGTAACAGTCATGCCGAGGCGGTGACTATTGTTCCTTAACTCGTTTTGATGGTCGGGAAATTTTTTAGCCGATCGGGGTCTTGGAGCTCGGGACCATGCAGATGGCGTGGGCTATAGCACACAAAAATCTGAGAATCGGGTAAAATTCAAGTTTTATGTCCCTAAAATGCCAAAAAATACGTAACGGTTATGGCGAGGTGGTGAATATTTTTCATTAGGTCATTCTCAATGGTCCGGAAAAATTTGAGATGATCCGGGTCCAGGCGACAGGGCCCATGAAGTGTGTATGGGTTATAGCAAACAAAAAGCTGGGAATCAGGCGGAATTCACGTCTTATGGCCCTAAAACGTCAAAAAATGAGTCACGCTCATGGCGAGGCAGTGACTATTATTCCTTGGATCTTTTTTTATTGTCTGAAAAAATTTGAGGCAATCCGGGTCCTGACACCCGGGCCCATACAGAAGGTGTGGGCTCTAGCACACGAAAATCTGGGAATCAGGCGGAATTTCAATTTTATGGACCTAAAACGCAGAAAAATGAGTAAGATCAGGGCAAGGTGGTGACTATTGTTACTTAGGTTATTTTTGATGGTCCGATAAAACTTTTGGTGATCCAGGTCTAGACTCCCATGCCCATGCAGAAGGCGTGGGCTATAGCACACGTAAATCTAGATATCAGGCGGAATTCTAGTGTTATGGTCCTAAAATGCCAAAAAATGAATAACGGTCATGGAGAGGTGGTGACTATTATTCCTTAGGTCATTTTCGATGGTCCAACAAAATTTTAGGCAATACGGTTCCGAGAGACAGGGCCCATGCAGAAGGCGTGGGCTATAACATACGAAAAGTTGGGAACAAGTGGAATTAAAGTTTTATGGACCTAAAACATCAAAAAATGAGTAACGGTCATGGTGAGACAGTGGCTATTCTTCCTTAGATATTTTGATGGTCTGGAAAACTTTGAGGTGATCTGGGACCTGGCGCACGGGCCCATGCAGAAGGCGTGGGCTATAACATACGAAAATCTGGCAATCAAGCAAAATTCCAGTTTTATGGCCCTAAAATGCAAAAAAATGAGTAATATCAGGGCGAGGCGGTAACTGTTAATACTTAGGATATTTTCGATGGTCTGGAAAAATTTTAGGCGATCTAGGTCTGCGCGCCGTGCCTGTCACACCTCCTTTTTTATACGCCCAAAAGGGGGTACGAGAGTTTTTCCACTTAAAGTGACATTATTCGAAATGGGATTATTTTTATTTTTTTATTAGAGTCGCCACTTGGAATAGTTTATTTGGTGTCCCAAGTCACCGGTTT